>JAVJIF010004167.1:0-111172 GCA_038442645.1 Agave tequilana
AAAATTGTTTTCAGGCTTCAGCTAGTTGACTTGCCTACCTTTATAGTCGACTAAACCTGAAGTCGTTCGACCGGGTCGGTCGACCGACGTGCACAAACGTGCACGCCTGTGTGTACTGGTGGACCGTCGACCGTGCCGGTCGACCGCTCCAGAGAGCCGTGCTCTCTGGAAAGTTTGGTCGACCGCACCGGTCGACCATGGCTCCAACGGTCAGAAATCTGACCGTTGGCGGTCGACCGGGCGGTCGACCGGTAGTACTGACAGATCCCAACGGCTAGTTTTCTGGCAGCCTATCAATTGGGGGTCTTGTCATTGTTTTGCATAAGATTTTAGGAGAGCCTTGAGCTAGTTTTTTCCCAGTCTTTTAAAAGAGTTTTCTCCACATATTAGAGAGCTAATTCTTCCAATCAAAAGGGAAGTTTTATCAAGAGTGTTTAAAAGAAAATCTTTGAGTTTTCTTCCACCTTTCACATCCTTGTTTTTTTCTCACACCACACTTGAGCATCCATTGATTATTCATCCTATAGGTGTGTTGTAGTGAGAGTGCTTTAGGTGATCAAAGTGTTTGTGATCACCAAAGATCTTTTCTTTGTTCTTTGAGGAGACGGGCAAGTGTGCTCGTCGTTGTTTTGAGTTCGGGTGCGGACTCGTTGTTTGAGGTGCGGCCTCGGCGAGCCGGTGGGCTTGCGGTGTGTACGGGACTAGAGAGTCCGAGGGCTTGTAGGTGTTGCGGCACCGAGGAGAGATCCATTGGGATCTTGCATAGTGGAATCCTTCGTGTGTCGAAGGCGGGGATGTAGAGCAAGTGTGCTTGAACCTCGAAACATACCCTTGTGTTTGCGATTGCCATCTCTCTCTCTCTCTATCTCCTTTATATCTTGCATAGCTTATATTGTCTTTACATTTACATGCTTGATATATCTTGTGTGCATAATTGATATATATATATATACTTGCTTGGGATTGTTGACTAACACTTGTATTCACCAAGAGAGCCAACGCGGCACCTCAACCCATTCAAGGGGAATCTAGAGGAGTTTGTCCAGAGCCCTTCACGGGAATTCGGCAACACTCTTTGGTTACACATAGTGTTTAGTGTAAAAAGTTTTAATTTGGTCATATTAGTTTTAGCTTCCGCATTATTTGCATAATTCATCATTAAGTGCCATTAGATTAGCCATCACCTATTCACCCCCCCTCTAGGTGAACCTACAATTGGTATCAGAGCTTGGTACTCTGAGTTGGGTCTACAACCTAGAGTAAAGATCCTCATTTTTAGGCTAATCACAATATTTGTACACACACCATGGACTTCATGTCACCACCCACCTTTGACATTCTTACACATCCAAATTTGGAATGTGAAGAGTCGTTGTACCTCAAAGCCTTAGGTTTCCATGTATATCTTGCCTCTACTAATAATGCATATTCTTTAGATGGTAGAATTTTGAGGCTAACTCAAAGCCCTTAATGCTTTAAAGTCTACCCTAGATGATGTTTATTTATCTAGAGTTTCTAACTTTGATTCGGCTTTTGTAGTGTGGAATACCCTCATCTCCCTCGGTGAAAATGAACAATACTATGCGGGGAGCGATTCGGACGTTGGAAGCAACACCTCCACGTATGCTACATGGTCCAAGGGGATAACACCCTTGAGGTAAACTCCGAATCCGATGATGAGGACATGTCATATGATGAGCTCACTTCATTTTGTCAAACAATTCTTGAAAATATGACATGCTTAAAAGAAAATAAAATTTTGAAAAAGAACATTGCTTGCATGCATGTAGAACATGATACATTTAATCTAACATTGCATGTTTAGAAAAGACAACACAAATTTGAAAAAGATTTTGATGCCATACTAAATGAAAAAGATTCATTAGAAAATAAAATGGTATGCTTTGAAAAGAGAATGAGTTTTGAAAATGAAAATGTTTCCCTCATGTCAAAATTGAATGATTTATGTGAAGGAACACTATTTTGAAAAAGAGTTGATTTGGTGAAAAATAAAAGGAAGTTGTTTTTTCAAGAAATAAATCTTGAAAAAAAAATTTGTGAAAAAGAAAAAGATTTTGTTTCACAAAAGAAAAAGAAAAATGATTCTTTATCTCATCATGCTTTACATGCCACCACTAATGAGATTAAAGATTTGAAAAATAAAATGGATGGTTTGAGTTCAACTTTGAACTCTTGTGCTTTTAAATCATTCTAGGTTGGAGTCAATATTTTCAAAGAACAAACTCCACATGTTCATGCACATCATACCCATCATGCATATGCTTATGTTGCACAACATGATCACACTCCTACACATAAGCATACTAAGGTGTACATTTGTACACATTGTGGCCGCAAAGGCCATTTAGCAAAGTTTTGTTATGATAAATATTAATTCTCTAAATTTTGCTAATTATAAAATGTTTGGGTTCCTTACAAGACTAACCCCAAAGGACCCAAGAAATATGGGTACCAAAACTCTCACCTTTGCTTGTGATGTAGTGAGGGCTCTCACAAAACGTGAGAGAATTGGTGCCTTGGTAGTAGATGCAATGGACTTTGTGGACACATCTTAGACGCATCACTATCAAGGAGCTTTGGTGGGACAACCACCATGTTAGGAGCTTTGGAGTTGTAACAATTTCAAACTCCTACTTTTTATGTTCATGCTTGTTCATTCATAATATTCATAGCATGTTCATATTTTATGTATTTTGTGCTTCATGTGGAATTTACATGCTTAGATGTAGAATGTGTCAAACTTACATTTATACATATATGGATAGTGAACTACAATTGACTCATATATATTTGAACTTCATGCTCTTTTGTATTCACTATATGCATATGTATAATCTAGTTTTGATGATTCTCTTTTATACATGTTTTACCTACTCTATGCTTTACTTCATGTATATGTATTTTAAATTCAAATCTAATAAATATACATGTATACCCGTGAGTCTCTTGCCTTCATGCAAACATCATTAATAGACTCTTTTTATATTTGGGATATGTATGTATATTATTAGGATTGGATTAATCATACATATACCATGATGATTAGTGTTTTGATTAAAAAAATGATTTTTTCGTGTTTTTGTTAAAAAATGTGACTTAGAGCTTCATTGACTATTTTCATAAAAATGCTATTTACATGATCGTTTAACACTCACACTTTTGTTAAAATCATTTTTGAGCTTATAGACCATGAGTGCTTAAATTTTTATGTATCTAGTTATGTTTATGAAAAACATAAGATTTTATATTTGAAGGATCTTTAACTAGTTTTTCAAAAACAATTTATACTAGTTATTTATTCTTCAAATAATTTTTGAGATTGACACATGATTCTATTTTTCTCAATTTGATGCTTCATGATTTGAATATTAGTTTATATGTTAGTTTTTATCACACTAAGATTTATACTTGTACATATCGTGGGCCACAAATAAATCTATTTATATTTGTGCTTGAATGCTTATTTGAACCCATGAAATGTGCTTGTATTGCTTAGTTTTGATGATACATACTTTTTAAAGTTGTATTCTCTTTTTTGGATTTGATTTATGATCATGTGTTTTTCATTTCATGTATATGTGTATTTTGCCAAACTTTAAGATATACATGTATACCTCTTGAGTCATTTGCCTTTAATGCAAATCTATTATATGGACTCAATTTGTTTAAGAGATATGTATGTATACTTATTGGTTGTCAAAACATACATATATCTTGAAATATAAATTTTATTTTTAAAAAATTGTGTGATGATTTAAGGAATATTGAGATTTATTGACATTTCATTTTTGCCTTATTCCTTGCTTGAAGGATTTCGTACTAGTTTTAAAACATTTTTCATATTAACTAGTGAAATCTCTTCTTTTGGTAGAGTATATGATAAGCTTACTCGTCAATTGGTATCATTGGATATTTTCAATTGGTATCAATATGATTTTTATATACTCGTATTTTGATTGTATGTATGAATGCTTTCAAATTTAAATTATATCAATTTTATTGGTATTATCTTTTCATACATATATGTGATCTATTTGCTAAGCTTATTTCAACTTTCAATTAGTAATTCTTAAAGCTTATGCAATATGTTTTCAAGATTGATATCAAAATAAAAATATGTTGATTTGATATCTCAAAATGTGTTTTATTAAGAAAAGTTCAAATTTTTAAAGAAAAATTCAAAATTTTTGATTTGTATTTCCTATATGCAAGGAGAGCTTAACATCTCTCTTACATATGGATTCATGTTGAGTATATTATAAATTGAGGAGCTTGACAACTCTTCTTTAATATGATATACGTGTGTAGGGGGAGCTTCACATCTCCTCTTATGCATTACATAATTGTGTTATGTGAGTTAGGGCTTGTCATCCTTCTTCATGTAATGCATATGTGTAGGGAAGCTAACTTAGCGTCTTCCTCTTCATGGATGTATATCGCATATAAATCTTTATTGATTGACTTGTATTACCCCTTCTTGATCTTTTTGTTTTGACAAAAAGGGGAGAAAAATTTGTTTGATTTGATTTTACTTTGAACCCTTTGTTGATGATTGACAAAAAGGGGGAGAAGTATTTGAGTATATATGCATGTTTTCATTGCTTAAGGGGGAGTAGTATTTGTCTTCCTGTTATTTATGCATATATATTTTTATATTGCAAATAGGAGAAAAAGATTTTGATTTATGCTTGTTGCATGTTTCATCTCCATCATTTGCATACATATTTATGAGCTTCATTGCATATATTTATTATTTTGTGCTATGCATGAGTTAAGGGGGAGCTTCCTTGAAGCTTTACTTTAATCCATGCATATATAACCTCATGAGTTTTGTCATCATCAAAAAGGGGGAGATTGTTGGCCCAAAGGCCCATCACCCTAGTTTTGATGATGATCAACTCATGAAGTTATGTTTACTAATGATCTTGTTTTATTAGTGACAGATTCATTATCAAGATCTTAGTAGGTGCATAGCTCAACAAAGGACAAAATATCAAGATTTGGAGCTAGCACGGTGTGATCCAAGGAGTTTTTGGATCAAGCTTGGACCAAGTCAAGAAGATGAGAAGCCTTCAAAGGAAGACTTCAAGAAGATGAAGACTTGTGTCTAGGTATAAGATTTAGTTTTTGTTTTAGTTAAAAATGTAAAGGATAGATAGTTGGTGGATTGCTCAAGTATACCATGCACACACCTCTTGATAGAATTGTTTTCATAAAAGATTTTTTAGTTTAGAAAAGATTTTTCATTTGGAAAAATACAAGTTTGGTTTTTGGTGTTTCTCATGTACTTATCTTTTAACCAAAACCAAGTTTAGAGTTTTATGACAAAAACATAGATATTTCATTATGATTGTGTAGTGGATCATATCCATACACACTATGCTTTAAAAGTATATCTTGTTTTTGTATTTGATAAAGATTTGGAAAAAGATGTTTTGAAAAACAAAGTTTAGAAAATATGTTTTGGAAAATACAAGTTTTCATTTGAGCCAAATATTTCCATGTTACAAAATAGTCCAATCTTTTATAACATGCCTTGATTTTGTGCAAGCATGTTTATATATCAAAGTATATTGGTAAAACTATTTTTGTAGATTTTTTAAGTATTTTATGGGATTTTATATGAGCCAAAAAGACAAACTTTTTAATCTCAGAAAAATTGTTTTCAGGCTTCAGCTAGTCGACTTGCCTACCTTTATAGTCGACTAACCCTGAAGTCGGTCGACCGGGTCGGTCGACCGACGTGCACAAACGTGCACGCCTGTGTGTACTGGTGGACGGTCGACCGTGCCGGTCGACCGCTCCAGAGAGCAGTGCTCTCTGGAAAGTTCGGTCGATCGCACCGGTCGACCGTGGCTCCAACGGTCAGAAATCCAACCGTTGGCGGTCACCAAGCCGGTCGACCGGCAGTACTGACAGATCCCAACGGCTAGTTTTCTGGCAGCCTATAAATTGGGGGTCTTGTCATTATTTTGCCATAAGATTTTAGGAGAGCCTTGAGCTAGTTTTTCCCAGTCTTTTAAAGAGTTTTGTCCACATATTAGAGAGCTAATTCTTCCAATCAGGAGTTTTATCAAGAGTGTTTAAAAGAAAATCTTTGAGTTTTCTTCCACCTTTCACATCCTTGTTTTTTTCTCACACCACACTTGAGCATCCATTGATTATTCATCCTATGGTGTGTTGTAGTGAGAGTGCTTTAGGTGATCAAAGTGTTGTGATCACCAAAGATCTTTTCTTTGTTCTTTGAGGAGACGGGCAAGTGTGCTCGTCGTTGCTTTGAGTTCGGGTGCGGACTCGGTTGTTTGAGGTGCGGCCTCGACGAGCCGGTAGGCTTGCGGTGTGTACGGGACTAGAGAGTCCGAGGACTTGTAGGTGTTGCGCGGCACCGAGGAGAGATCCATTGGGATCTTGCATAGTGGAAATCCTTCGTGTGTCGAAGGCGGGATGTAGAGCAAGTGCGCTCGAACCTCAAAACATACCCTTGTATTTGCGATTGCCATCTCTCTCTCTCTCTATCTCCTTTATATCTTGCATAGCTTATATGTCTTTACATTTACATGCTTGATATATCTTGTGTGCATAATTGATATATACTTGCTTGGGATTGTTGACTAACACTTGTATTCAACCAAGAGAGCAACGCGGCACCTCAACCCATTCAAGGAGAATCTAGAGGAGTTTGTCCAGAGCCCTTCACGGGAATTCGGCAACACTCTTTGGTTACACATAGTGTTTAGTATAAAAGTTTTAATTTGGTCATAATTAGTTTTAGCTTCCGCATTATTTGCATAATTCATCATTAAGTACCATTAGATTAGCCATCACCTATTCACCCCCCTCTAGGTGAACCTACAATCTCCCCACAGAATCATGTCCTTCCCAGAGCATTTTCTCTGACAAAATCGTGCTCCAACAATGTAGCAGAATATAATGCTCTGCTCATCGGTCTTCAACTCGCCCATGAATAGGGGTACGCTACCGAAGCTTATGGCGATTCAAAACTGATCATCAATCAGGTTAAAGGCGAATACGAAGTCCGCCATGAGGACTTGGTGCCTTATTACCACACGGCCGTTGAATTAGCCAACCTATTTGAAGGTTTCTACATCGGGCACGTGTCTCGATCTCAGAATACCAAGGCGGCGCTCTTGCTGCATTAGCTACAACACTAGCCTTGTCAGCCGACACCGAGTATCACCTCATAGTCGCAACTCGACATCTTGTATGCTCCAAGCATTTGCTAAAAACTCGAGAAACCTATAATGTCTCCACGGATCTTGAACCAAGAGACTGGCGCTTTCCTCTCATTGACTATGCTTTGCACGGTCTGCTTCCAGACGATCCTAAAGAAGCGGCATCCGTCAGACGAAGGTCTCTCCGGTTCTACTACGATCCGACTTTGAAGACACTTTACCGTCGTTCATATGACGGTCTCCTCCTCCGTTGCCTTTCTCATTTAGAGGCACAGGAGCGTTCCAAGAAGCGCACGATGGCATTTGCGGCGCTCATCAGCCAGGTCCAAAACTTAAGGACAGGTTGCACAGACTTGGATACTATTGGCCAACTATGATAGCCGATGCCATCCAATATGCACGAAGGTGTAAAGCGTGTCAAATCCATGCAGATTTCATACACCAACCTTCAGAGTTGCTCTACCCGACTGTTGCTTCATGGCCATTTGAAGCATGGGGAATCGATGTCGTAGGGCCAATCAGCCCCTCTTCGACAAAAGGACACCGATTTATCCTGGCAATAACCGACTACTTTCAAAGTAGGCGGAAGCTATACCACTGGTTGAAGTCAAAACCTCTAATATGGTTAAGTTCATCAAGCACCATGTCATCCATCGATTTGGTGTCCCTAGGCGGATCATCCACGATAACGGTCCCCAATTCATAAGCCAAGTATTCTATCGGTTCTGCGATAAATACCGAATTCAGAATGTGGCTTCAACTGCCTATAATCCCCCGCCGCTAACGGCTTGGCGGAAGCATTTAACAAAATGATCATCAAGCTACTCAAGAAATTCGTCTCCTCGAACAAGCGAGATTGGGACAAAAAGCTTGGTGAATGTCTTTGGGCATACCGAACCACGGTTCGAACACCGACAGGCAATACGCCTTTTTTCCTGGTATATTGGTGCGAAGCAGTCATCCCGTTGGAAATCCAGATGCCATCATTACGAGTCGCTCTGACCACTAAGATCACATCAGAGGACAATGATCGGTTGCACCTTCAAGAGCTCAAAGCCCTAGATGAGAAGCGACTACAAGCTCAGCAGCATATTGAGCTATATCAAGCTCGAATCTCAAAAGCCTTCAATAAGAAGGTCAAGCAAAGAGTCTTCCAGAAAGGAGACCTGGTTTTTGCCGTCAGACGACCGATGATTATGACGCATAAGACCAAGGCAAATTTCAGCCTAAACGGAAGGACCGTTTGTAATAGAAACAGTCTATTCAAACGGAGCAACCCACCTCATGACTTCAGATGGCGACCTACTCATGATGCCGATCAATGGCAGTTCTTAAAGAAGTATTATCCTTAATCAAGGATCCTTCTCATGATCAAGTTAACACTACACCTCTGATCAAGATCTTCGTGTCCAAAGTACACACAGAGAGCCTTTCTCTTCCTCCAAGCGAGATCATACAACCATAAACCATAGGAACCTGGCCATACACTGGTTGTCTTAAAGGAGAATCAAGGTTATGCATATATTGACCAGATAATCTGACATCCTTAACGATTAAGGATAGAGGAAAATGTTGGCCTGTAAGCCCAACATAATCCTCGACAACTCATTATGCTGAGGGGAATAGCATGGCTAGCCCGACTCAAACGGTAGTTGGTAAAGGCATATTAAACCCGTTGATAGCTGGGGGTTTGCTAAAAATCCCAAGGGACCTGTTCCCATTCGATTCCCTCGTTTTCTTCCTGTGAGAACGAGACCTCCAAAGCCACTTACCAATTCTCATCCATAGAATGGTAAGACCACATATACATTTCGCTGTTACGTTAACATTAACCTATGACAGTGATTCCCTCGTTTCTCCCCGTGAAAATGAGACCTTTTCCCAAATTCCATTACAACCTTGAGCTCGATGGCGTCTCAATCGGTTATGTCATTGCGACCTCTGAACCAGCAGACAGCTGAGTCTCAATTCTGAACCCTGTTGACATTTACAAAAGACAGGTCTCGATACTCGTTGACATTTACAAAAGACGAGTATCACCAATTTTTTGAAGCTTGGTGGCGTCTCAATCGGTTATGTCATTGCGACCTCTGAACTAGCAGACAGCTAAGTCTCAATTCTGAGCCCTGTTGACATTTACAAAAGACAGGTCTCGATACTCGTTGACATTTACAAAAGACGAGTATCACCAATTTTTTGAAGCTTGGTGGCGTCTCAATCGGTTATGTCATTACGACCTCTGAACCAACAGACAGCTAAGTCTCAATTCTGAGCCCTGTTGACATTTACCAAAGACAGGTCTCGATACTCGTTGACATTTACAAAAGACGAGTATCACCAATTTTGAAACTTGGTGGCGTCTCAATCGTTATGTCATTGCGACCTCTGAACCAACAGACAGCTAAGTCTCAATTCTGAGCCCTGTTGACATTTACAAAAGATAGGTCTCGATACTCGTTGACATTTACAAAAGACGAGTATCACCAAATTTTGAAGCTTGGTGGCGTCTCAATTAGTTATGTCATTGCGACCTCTGAACCAGCAGACAGCTAAGTCTCAATTCTGAGCCCTGTTGACATTTACAAAAGACAGGTCTCGATACTCGTTGACATTTACAAAAGACGAGTATCACCAAATTTTGAAGCTTGGTGGTGTCTCATCAGTTATGTCATTGCGACCTCTGAACCAGCAGACAACTAAGTCTCATTCTGAGCCCTGTTGACATTTACAAAAGACAGGTCTCATCTTTTGATCCGACGAGGACCGGTTTCGGGCTCGGTGCGTCTCAACTAGTTATGTCATCGCGACCTCTAACTGACAGATAGCCAAGTCTCATCATCCAACCAACAAGAACTATGTTCTCAAGAAATTGCAATACAATTTGGAATCGCATTCAAAAAGAAACAAGATTGGAGATTCGACAAAAGAAGAAAAAATTTTCATTCATTCCAAAAGGATAAAGTACATGGAGCTATAGGCACACACTGTAAGATCTGAGCCGCTCTCCAAGGGAGTCCAGCCTCGTCCTCCTGTCATCAGCAGCCTGGGCAAGCGCTTGCGACCTCAGCTCGCCCTCATTGAAATCCATTGCCTGGGTCAGACGAGCTTCAACCTCCGCCAAAGTTGCCCTCTGTGACAATCCCTGCTGTGAGAGCTCTTCATTTTGAGCCTTAAGCTGCTCAAGCCGCGCAGTTTCTTCAAGACGCACCAGTTTAGCCTTGGATAAAATAAGATTTGCTTTCCTGATCATTTCTTCAGCCTTCCCAATCTTGTCTTCAGCGTCAAGAAGAGCACTGGTGGAGGCATCAATTACATTTCCGACCTCTGCCTGCCTTGTTTCCAAGGATTTCAAGTCAAAGAGACAGCCTTAGCAGCCTCTTAGCGACAAGCCGGGCCTCGTGCTTTTGAGCGACAAGACGCGCGAACCGCTCATCAACTAAAGACTCCAGGTCCGAACAGCGGAGACGGCGCCATTCCTCTACATCCTTCTCAAATTCATCCACCAGGAGTTCCAAAGCAGTAGCCTGGTGATACCCCTCAAAATCCTGAATACTTTCCGATGCCATGGGAGAGGACCACCTTTAACTTTGAGAACGGCAAAGTCGAGCCCTTCAAAACCAGGTCGATAGTTCGCCCTAAGCCTTTATAAAGCAATCGACGAGGTCACCTATATAGTCGTTCTCAACCTCAGCCACTTCTGGTAGAGAGGTAACCTCAGAGAAATCCGCCAGCCTGGTCGACACTATCGTGGAAGGAGCAATGGGAACATCAACAGCAGGGCAGATTGTCAGTGATCTCTGCGGAGTCTTCATGAAATCAGTGCGCTAGCCACCGCTGAGGTAGGGCTGACAACCATCTCCTGAACAGCAGGCTCAACTACCAGAGTTGGGGAAGTAGGCTTGTAATCACCCTCAGCTCCGCGCTTGGCAAAATTGTAGGCACCTCACTCGTTGATATAGTTGGGAGTAAGGACACCTCCGGAACTGCTCCCCCTTCAACCTCTGGTCCTTCGGCTGACTTGGGCCGATAAGAAGGCAGGTCGCCGTACAGCGCATCCAGCACAGCAGCATCCGCCGCGGTCGAAGCGCTCATGTCACCCCTTGACCCTTCGGGGAAATCTTCTGGCTCTCTTAAAGCTGATGCATCTTGAGGACGAACACTTGTAACAAGACTGCGGTTAGTCGGGACACTACATGCAAAAGAAGCCAAGAGGTTAGAACAATACCAAAGGATGATGTCGCCTCAACATCTCGTCAGCCACATCAGTCTCCAGGGGCTCCATCGAAAAATTCTTGGCAGAATCAGCACGAATAGCCGGCTCGCTTTCGCTTGCCGAGTATCCTGTGGACCACCCAATAGAGCTCGATGCCACAGGACTTCCTTTAGAAGTCCCAGTGCCCGAGGGACCAATGTCGGCCACATCACCTCCGGACTCCTCCGGACAAGCAAAAGAACCAGCTTCAGTTCCATAAGTAAATAGGGGATCATAATGTTCCCCTTGCTCTCCAGCTGCCTCAGCTCCTACAAACAAGAAGAATTGATAATAGGTCAATGGGAACACACAAAAAGGCATATTATATGGACGGGGTTAATCTTACCCAGACCCGGAGCAAATTTACCGCTAGCTGGTTCAGCAACCGACGGTTCAGCCGCTAATGGGGCAGCAGGAGGAATCGCTGTAGAGGTATAACCCTCTACGACAATCGTAGGAGCTTGGCTACGGGGCTTCTTTGCCAACGATTTCCTACGAGAGCTACCTTCCCGCTTTCTTTTGAAGTGCACTTCAGAATCCTCTTCCTCCACTTCTTCTACACAACGAGGGGGAGCCGTCCCCATCACACCAGAGCCAGTTGTAGGAGTCTCAGCCCCCGCTCCCACCTCGAAGCGAGGACTCTCGGCATCTGAGGTCTCGCTGTCTTCCATAGCAACAAACTCCTCTATGCCTGGGGTGCGAACCCTTTTGCCTTCCCTTTTCTCAGAAGCCTTCCGTCTCAGCCGCTGAGAAATTAACTTCACACCAGAACTGTTGACCTTAAATTCGAGAGGTGTGGTTGGAAGTGGCATACCTGACAGAAGCACAGGGTCATTAGAAGATTAGGACTCTTCAACGGCGTACGCAGCCGCGCCCTAGTACCGCCTGCGTAAAGAATCGCCAGGCACGGGCCCCGTCAATAAGACTCCCCATGAAGGTCAAATCAGGATTGGGGTTGCCCACATACAGTTGGTCATATCCAAACTGCCGAGCAACCGACTTGGAACGTAGGGCTCCAAATAGCAGGTGTCCCCGCTTCTATACAATAAATGTGAGGGCCGATGCTGACCAACCACCTCAAAAACTCCCCGGCTCAGGGACGAATGCCCCTCCCCCGCATCTTTGACTCTTTCCCCATAGCCTGCACCCCGAATACGAGGAAAACAGCGAAAGAGACTATAGACGTCATAGCGACGTACTAATTTACGGGCCTCAGCCACGTAAGTCTTCTGCCATGAGCATCCTTCGAATCGGCGGAGGAGCGCCATTCGAACATCTTGCGGGGATCCTCTCCAGCTTCAATTAAAGAAGGACAATGCAGGTGAACCACGCCATCAAGTAAGTATAACGGCAGACCTATTCTGGGGTAGGTCCGTCCGGGGCGAAATGGTCCCCTTTCCACGCTTCGTCGTTGTGGCCTGCAAAAAGCCTCCGTCAATGCACGAAGGCTCTTTGGATGCAGCACACCATGGCCGGGAGAAGACCCAGACGCGACCATGAACCAAAAGAACAGCGGGCAGCAAAACATTCGGATGAACGATGTCACCCGAAGAAGACGGCACCACGCACCTCTTCAGCCAGACTGTTAAGAACCATCCAGAAGTGCCTCCCGGGACATCGACCTGCGAGCCTGATGATGGAAACTCCGGAGACATCACCCTGTCCATAGGGACCATCGTCTTCCTTTACAACTAGATCCCCTTGGGAGTGCTTTTGTATCCGGTCAAAGATGTCTTCATCAGCAACTCCACGTGAGCCGCTTCAGGAGTGCTCTCCATATCTTGGAACAAATAATCTCCTCAGCTCTTCAAGCTACAGGAGGTTCCCTTACTGCCCCCATGCATACTGGAGCAAATGTACAAGTGGCACATTAACTCCCTGTAGGTCTCGAACAAGGCAGGCTCCTGCTTCTCCAGAAGAGCCAATTCTGCCTCGCACGAGAAGTATTCTTCAAAGAGAAGAGACCCAAAAGGCAGAGCAGAGACTTCCCACATCTCATGCAGGCTATACCCAACTCACCGACAGGGGTGAAGAAAGTCCCCAAGCTGGGCAATACAATTCAAAAATGGCGTAAAGCAACGCCACGTTCATCTCAATACCGTAGCAGGTCGCCCTGACGGCCTCGTAGAGGTCAACCTCTCCAAATCTCTCCTCGAAATGAGCAAGGATGTAGGTAGTCCAAATCCACCCACCATGCCTTCGGAGGGTGAATCCAGCCTGGAGTCCTGAAGTCAGTAGCCGGGTAGTTCCCATTGACCTTGCAGAATTGGTTGCCAAAGGTCAGCGTCACTGCAGATTCTCTCCCACTGGGATCTCTCGTGACACATTCCCAGGATGCAGGCCCATTATGCAATGAGGAGGCCCCGCTCTTGCATAACCAGGAGATTGAAGCATCAATTTTCCTATGTGAACAGAGTCAGTACTCAGCTCACTTCACACGACGTCTCTTCTGAGCCTGCGTCACGCACTGGAGGGAAGACAAAGAAAAATGCCGCTTGTTGGACGGAAGGTAGAACCTCTCGCCATCCAACTGGAAATCCCTGCCCTTCCCCTGCATGTAGTGTGGTCAGGGTCTGGTGTGGCATCCCCGAACATGAATCGGGCTTCCTATAAATTCGACGGTCGACATCTTCAAAGGGAGCTGTGGTCAGGATACTCCTCGTGGTATATTGATCACCACCATGAATAAGCGTATCTCTGACGAGAGAACTCCGCTCACTGAACAGAGAAGCCTGTCCTTGAAATTGCAAGCTGATATTGACATCTGATCCCATGGTCATCCCGAACAGGTTGTTTGAAGGACCAGGAGTATAGTGTACTGCAGGAACAAAGAGAAACTATGATTAGTTCATCAGCCGAAAGAGGGCTAAAATCAGAACGCAAAATTTGACAAGGCATAGTCTCGCCCAGTGAGCAAAGCCGCAAGGCGATAGCTTCAACAAAGCCTAATCTCGCGGACAAGTCTGCATTTTGCAGAAAATGCCCAAGTATTAACTTCGCTTAAGCAGAAGGTGGTATAGCCCTAAGGGCTGACATCATCAAAAGGGCATTATGGTCAAATCATCATTCAAACGGCCATGACCGAAGGAACAGACCCGTATCCTGTTCCTCAATAGGACAAAGGCAACCCAAGCAATAGCTCGTACAGAAGCTTAGACAGAACTGTTCAGTTCTTAGTTCCCCGTCCAAAAAATAAGGGAAATTCAGGGAAACGGATTCCCTAACAATAACAGATCATGCTCAATCGTTCTGGATTCATCCAAAGATAGCCAAATATCGGCTTTAAAAGAGAGACGGCAGTCGCTAATCAAAAGGGAAAGTCCTTACCGGCAATTGATCGCTCGATGACCGGAGGAGGAGAAAGACCCTCCGCTGCAGAAGTTGCTACTTCTTTCCCCGCTCGTCTCTTGGGCGCCACTGAAGAACTATGGAAGTTCTTGAATTCTTGAATAAGAAGGAAAGAAGGAGAAGAAAGAGTCAAAGTTCTCTGAAAATTTCAAGCAAAGAGGTCTACTCTTTCTCAGCCCAATCAGGCTTTTATAGGCCAATCAGCGCCTGAAACGACGCCTCGTAAACAGTGCAAGCTGTCGTTTCAAATTAATTTTGAAACGCCGCCTAAAGTGCCTTCCTGAGAAGCGCTGATTTAGCCACTAAGGCTTAACCTTGCCATGAGCCAAAGTGCGGACTTCGCACAAGTTCATCAAGAACTTCGCCAAAAAAATTGCCTTAGCCCACTAAAGGCCACAGTTCGCCGACATGCCAGTTTCGCGCGAAGCTCATTCAAAAAAGGACCCTGTCCTTAACTCTGCACAGAGTTTAGCCCCACTATGGCCAAATTCTCAATGAAGACAGGCAAAAATCAGATGAGCAGAAATGAACTTTCATTGATTTAAGAGCAAAGGTACATTGATATTACATCAAAGTTGTATTTCATACAACAGATTCAGTTGCTCAGCAAGATCATTTGTGCAAAAGGCATACAAGTGGTTTTATCTGTCTTCAAGCCAGACCAACTGGACACGAAAGGCCTTCTCCTGCACAGGCCGTACCAGTTGTGCCACGAGGACAGGGCCATAATTTTCCACATAATGGCAGATTTTGCCACAAGGAAGCTGGATCACCTTTGATGAAATTGGCAATGAACTTATCACCGCAACACCGATAGATCACCTATAATGGGAATTGCAGTGATGTCAGTGATCTCACAGGTGTGACATCCGCCTTCCCGAAGTGGATCATCTCGGATAAGCGGCTACCAGCCTCACCTCAGAACGAATCATCTCGGATAAAAGGCTGCCAATAGCCTCTGGGACACACATCAGCTGCCCCAAGTTGTTCCTCCTGCTTAAAAGTAAAGCTTCAACGGGAAGCATAAGGCAACTTTTCGGTCTCTTTCATCAAGACACAGATCGGCTAACATAGCTCACTGCAATGCAAAATTGGAGCAAGTTAGCAGTTAACACAGAAGACACTGCAAAAGCGCTAAAGCCGAATTCTTTGGGGACGAAGTAATCCGATTTCAGTTAAAGCAGAGGATAAGCCTCGCCCGCACAGCAGCGATGGGCTAGCTCACAAATGCCAAGTCCTAGCCTCGCCTATATGGCTAAGCCAGACTGATCCTGTGGGACACAGTCTTAGCCTCACCTATATGGCAAGACCGGCTCAACCTTGAAGATACCAGGTCCCAAGTTCTGCCTATGTAGCGGACTTAACATACAGTGATCTTTCTCTGATCAAGTCAAAATGATAGCTTCGCTGGAAAGCTTTAACGAAATCCTTCTCCGCAGATCAGTTAAATGGAGAACAAGGGAAGCTAATCCCTGAAGCAGCCGCTAAAAAATGAATTAAGGGAGATGAATTTCCTAAAATCGTGAAGTCGTTGAATGATCAGACTTACCGGTCCTTGGCCGGGTGATTAGTCTACAATTTCTGCATTTTTTATGTCGCATTCTCCCACCGATTTATGAATAAATTGTCGGTCTAAACCGTGTTTTGTCTTAATTGCAGGTAGATCCAAAGTCCAGGGCAAAGGTGTAATAAGAGCTTATTAGACCCAATTAAGGGTAATTAAATCTGCATTACTTGGAGGCCAAGCAAGGGATTATCTAGAAGATTCATTGAACCTAGCCTCTTGCGCACATCAGACGAATCTGCGGTCGGATTTACCCGAAACAGAATATACCAAGAAGTGTCTCGAAGCCAGACGGAGCCAAGGACCAAAACCAGGGACCAGAGTCCCTGGTATTGCCGCGAATCCGCGGCAATCCTTGCGGATCCGCGGCAATCCTGTGGAGCCACGCGTCGATTTTCGACACGTGGCCCCGTCTCGTCTTCTGGATCCTTCTGAGCCCTATAAATAGCCCTGCAGAGAGCCAAACCGAGGCAGTCTTCGTTTTTAGGAGTAGGTCCAGATTTTAGTGTAGTGTAGGTGAGTGTTCTTCATTTCTTATATTTTCTTTTCTTTGTTTTTAGATCATTGTAGTAGGGCTGAGTGATTCATAGAGAGAGAGAAAGCAAGGATTGATGTAATAGAGAGTGACACTCTATGTAAAGGTGCCTCCTTTCTCCTCCATTGTAATCTCCTTCACCTTCTAACATGATTTCTTGCTAACTTTTTCTTCTCATGACAATCTAACTACTAACCACTAACCATCTAACCACTTACTTGATAATCCACATGAATCGGTTTGCCTCTACAAGGCCTTGTTCTTGCAAGAGCCATTGATGGCCAAAGATGATGGGTTCTAACATCTAACTTGCTAACTTGCTAACTTGCTAACCAGCTAACTCTCTTTTATTTCATGCTCTTTTATTTCATACTAGTAGTGTAATGAGTGATGCTTGTATTAGCTTGTTCTTGTTGCAATGTTTTGATTGTAAAGAACCATCCATGAGCCATGCTTTGTATCGTTTCTTGTATCAAGGATTGTGATGGCCGAGATCAAAATGTGAGGCAACTATCTCGAAGAGGTTAGTATGGTTAGTGGAGTACTTAGTAGTTAGTAGCCATGAGTTTTCTTTTAATTTGTTTTAGAAATCGTTTTCAAGCTCCTCTTCTTATTTTCCCATCGATCTTTCATTCAACCGCCTTCTTAGTTCATCCTTGTTTCATCTCCTTTTATATTTGTTCTCCAAACCACTTTTCTATTTTGTTTTCACTTCGCCGTTTTCATCGCTCTCCTCACCTACCACATTCTGGATTCCCTTTTTCCTTTTCTTTTTCATTCTTTTTCATTCTTTCAACAAAGAAGAAGTGTTAACAACTGATGTGAATAGAGACTGTTAATGCTTCTATCGCCTCCCTTCCTGTGGATACGACCCGTTGAGCCAATGCTATAACGGAAGTATCGAGGGTAATTAGCACATTCGAGCTTTTCATTGATTTTACATAAAACACACGTTTTTGAGTGCTAGTTCCGCCCCCGCCCCCATCAAAATTTTGGCACCGTTGCCGGGGAGGGAATGGTTTTATTTTCACGTTTTTGTTAACATTGTCTTCTCTGTTTTGGTGTGCAGGGCAATATTTACAGGTGTTTAACATTACAGAACATAAGCTAGCTTTGCATCTCCCTGCTCTTGAAAGCAGGGCCCCAGATTCTAAAGACAAGCCGCGGAATCGCGACATTTGCCGCGCAGCCGCGGCACTTTTGTGAAAATTGTAAATTTTGTTGTTCTGGGATGTGTGAATTGTAATAGCTAGTTGATTTCTGCTGCTATCTTTCTTGCTTTGATTGCCTACACACCATAATAAATAAAAGAACTAAAATACGGTAATTGGACGCCTTTAAAACGGTTTAGACATTTGCATTTAGGCACGTGTCAATTCAATCCAATATTCTGTATTTTGTTCTGATTGTTGTGATTTGGATGGAGATGTACATATGGCATTGCATATAGCATAGGACAAACACGTGGGTGATTTATCGCTTTGTATATTCTTGTCTATATTGCACACTTGCACGAATTGAATTTAAGGGCAAAAACCAACAAGATAAGGTGGGATTTAATCACCCTTCCTTAGCCCAAAAATCATCTCCCCACTCACACAACCCAAGCCCTAATAAATTTGAATAGACGTTGGCCCCTAGGGACATTTCATCTAGGTCTAGGTCAACCCCCTCTTGGCTTGGTTTTGATTTTTTGTTTTCTTTTTGTTTGTTGTTTGATTCTTTCTTTTGTGATTTTTTGTGTGAAATGGCATTCAACAAAAATAATTCTTTCAATCCGAACATGAATCCATATTTCACACCGACTCCATTCTATTCGGATAATTCCAACCCGGCGTTTTACATATGCACCAACCACATACACCGGGTGGCCTTATCCGAATCAATACAACCCATACCCACATTCTTATGACTATAATTTCCAAACTAATTTCAACTCGTCACAGAGTCAATGGGGATTCAAGTCCCCCGAGTCAAATTTTCAAACTCCTTGTCCACTATATTCACCTTGTCCACAATATTCATTCCCCAATTTCGCTTCTTATACTCCTTTTTTCTACACCTCTCATTGAAGAAAAATCTGAGTTACAAAAGAGTTTAGAGTCAATCTACAAAGGGCCGAGCAACACTTTAAGAAACATTGGCCTCTCCAATTCCACAGTATTTTCAAGAGTCATACTCAGTTCCCCCTCTTCACAATGAACAACCATCTGCCTTGGAAATGAGTAAGGAACTTTTTTGTGAGTCCAAACAACAATCACAAAATCTGATGGACTCACAATTTCACCACCAATTCCAAACAACACTGCATCTCTTCAACAAAACGATAAACTAATGACTTATAAAAAGATGCTTGAATTCATGACTCAGGCTCAAAATGCTCGTAACCGTGACATAGATATGATGATCCAAACTCTTCATTCTCATCCTATTTCTAATGTCACTACCCATTCTGACAGAGCCAAGAGTCATGTTGTTTTGGAAATCAAGACTCAATTTCAGCACACCCATCTGAACTTGTCCAAACTTCAAATGTTAAAGATCACATTGACATTTTGGCGAGTTATCCATTTTCTGAAATTGAACTTGAACATGAATATGATCATGAACCTCAAATTAGTGATTCATTCTACTTCCTGATTCAATTATGACTCCAGTATCTTCACCTGATTTCAATCCTTTTCCCGAGTCAATATTGGATCCTGTGCCAGTCCATTGTGAAATTGAATCACCATCATTCATGATGATCATATTGAACTTGACCAATTTCATACTTTTAAAAGTCCCATTGATAATTGGCAAGTTTCTCATTTTTGTGGAATTGAGCTGAATGAGGAATGTGACTTTGATCCTCCAATTTGTGATCTTGTTTCATTCCCGAATCACTATTGACTCTGTTATGTTACCCAATTTGAGCAACATTTTAGAGTCAGTTTTGATTCCCATACCTGTCATTCCTGAACTTGAATCACCACTCTTAGAAAGTCACATTCCATCATGGGGAAATGAATGTGGACCTGAGCTCATCTTCTTGATTTGGACCCACTTCCTGAACCGATCTCGACTCCCAAACCTCTACTTGACTTGAAGTCTTTTTTCCTGAGTCGATATTAGTTCCTGTGCTTCCTGAGTCCAAATCAATCATCCATTATGGGACAAGGGTGTTGATAAATTTGACTCCGAAATTATTTTGAAATTTTGGAAATTAGATGGGGTAAAATTTTTAATAAAAATCATGCATATATACATCTTTCTAGTGGGTTGTATCATGGAGGTTTCTGATGGGTTCCTCCGGACTCCACGCAAGAATGATTGGGCCGCCTTTCGTGACCATTAGACCGCCACCGGAGCCACCACCTGAGGTAATTTTTTCCTTCCCTCTCTATTTGTTTCATGCATACATATATCACGATGCATGAGGACAATGCATGAGATAAGTGTGGGGGAGGGTTACTAACTTAGAGTTTTTAGATTTTCTTTCTTTTACACTTCTTTTAGGATACTTTTAGAAATCTTTTCTTTGTATAGGAATTTTTTCTTTCTTTAAAAACTTTTTGAAATAAGAGACAAAGTTTTGATCTATTTTTAAGAAAATTAAGATGATCTTAGAAATTAAGGAAGCCTTAATTATGACATCTTAAACCTAGTCGAAATAATAGACCTTGTTTAAAATTATAGGCTAAGTAAGATAATTGGGGAGATAATTTTATCTTGAATTTTTTGCCTTAGATAGTATGCACATCACACTTACACAATTTTTGGGATGGAAACAAAGACCTAAAATGCCATAAAACAAATAAAAAAATGTGAATAAAACATCACTATTAAGCTAGATAATTGTGCCTCAAGAAGCATGATTATTCACGCCTAACGGTGGTCAAAAGAAGCAAATAATCCCCCTTAGTTTTGTGGCCTTGTTTACTCGAGTCCTTAACCCGAGGGATGTTTTCTCATCTGGTGCCCTAGGACCATCTGGTTTGAGAGTCATCGGTTATAGGCTCGCTACATGGGTGACTAGAAAGCCTAAACTTAGGGAAGAAAAAAAAGAATATATATATATAAATAAATGGCTTGATGGTTAGAGTTGAAATCCCAGAAATTTCACTATCACAAAGTGCATATTATCTAGATTTTATGAAAGATAAATTTTTCAATCCAATTTTGAATTCTTACCTTATTGAGACAAGATCTTGCATAGAGACTAAGTTTAAGGAAGATTGATTTGTGGTGGACTTATGACCTTAGATCACTTATATTTTTGCAAAAATATTTCATAAACTTGTCTCTCCTTCAAAATGTGTTTTCAAAATACTAACATTTGTCTTCTTTCTTTATGGATTTTGTGGTGCAATCCGCTGAAACCCTCAGGAGACAATACTCCTCCTCTAGGGTAACCTAGAGGTTTAACGGCTTGTTGCACACGCTCAGTGCAATCGCGTCCCCTGCGAAAGTGGTGTATAACCTTATAGTATAGTTTTTTTCGGGACGATGAGCAAAAGAATAAGTGTGGGGGTGTGATTAGTCTACAATTTCTGCATTTTTATGTCGCATTCTCCCACCGATTTATGAATAAATTGTCGGTCTAAACCGTGTTTTGGTCTTAATTGCAGGTAGATCCAAAGTCCAAGGGCAAAGGTGTAATAAGAGCTTAATTAGACCCAATTAAGGGTAATTAAATCCGCATTACTTGGAGGCCAAGCAAGGGATTATCTAGAAGATTCATTGAACCTAGCCTCTTGCGCACATCAGACAATCTGCGGTCGGATTTACCCGAAACAGAATATACCAAGAAGTGTCTCGAAGCCAGACGGAGCCACGGACCAAAACCAGGGACCAGAGTCCCTGGTATTTCCGCGGATCTGCGGCAATCCTGTGGAGCCACGCGTCGATTTTCGACGCGTGGCCCCGTCTCGTCTTCTGGATCCTTCTGAGCCCTATAAATAGCCCTGCAGAGAGCCAAACCGAGGCAGTCTTCATTTTTAGGAGTAGGTCCAGATTTTAGTGTAGTGTAGGTGAGTGTTCTTCATTCTTGTATTTTTCTTTTCTTTGTTTTTAGATCTTTGTAGTAGGGCTGAGTGATTCATAGAGAGAGAAAGCAAGGATTGATGTATAGAGAGTGACACTCTATGTAAAGGTGCCTCCTTTCTCCTCCATTGTAATCTCCTTCACCTTCTAACATGATTCTTGCTAACTTTTTCTTCTCATGGCAATCTAACCACTAACCATCTAACCACTACTTGATAATCCACATGATCGGGTTGCCTCTACAAGCCTTGTTCTTGCAAGAGCCATTGATGGCCAAAGATGATGGGTTCTAACATCTAACTTGCTAACTTGCTAACCAAGCTAACTCTCTTTTATTTCATGCTCTTTTATTTCATGCTAGTAGTGTAATGAGTGATGCTTGTATAGCTTGTTCTTGTTGCCATTTTTTGATTGTAAAGAACCATCCATGAGCCATGCTTTGTATCGTTTCTTGTATCCAAGGATTGTGATGGCCGAGGATCAAAATGTGAGGCAACTATCTCGAAGAGGTTAGTATGGTTAGTGGAGTACTTAGTAGTTAGTAGCCTGATTTTTCTTTAATTGTTTTAGAAATCGTTTTCAAGCTCCTCTTCTTATTTTCCCATCGATGTTTTCACCGCCTTCTTAGTTCATCCTTTATTCATCTCCTTTTATATTTTGTTCTCCAAACCACTTTTCTATTTTTTTTTACTTTGCCGTTTTCATCGCTCTCCTCACCTACCACATTCTGGATTTCCTTTTCCTTTCTTTTCATTCTTTTTCATTCTTTCAACAAAGAAGAAGTGTTAACAACTGACTTTAAGAGACTGTTAATGCTTCTATCGCCTCCCTTCCCTGTGGATACGACCGTTGAGCCAATGCTATAACAGAAGTATCGAGGGTAAATTAGCACATTCGAGCTTTTCATTAATTTTTACATAAAACACGTTTTTGAGTGCTAGTTCCGCCCCCGATCACCGGGTAATAACCAGAGTGGGCATTCCACTACTTCAGAGATTTGAGTATCTCTCTCAACAAGAGAAGAGGAGAAGAGCAGATCACTTCTCTTCAGAGGACCTCAAGTGTCCTATTTGTAGGCCCCATGGCCTGAGCTCTGCCGCCTCAAGCGTGAAAGCATGAGCACATTTAAGGCATTTACTGCGCCTTGAGAACAGGGACGGCTTCCCTTGGAACCGTGCAAAGGAAGAACGTCTCCCTCATAAAGGCACTTATTGCGCCTTGAAGAAAGGGAATATCCTCCCTTGGAAACGTGCAAATCGGAGAATATCTCCCTCGATCAGCACGAAGAAAGGAGTAATCCTCCTCGTAACCGGCCTACAGCAGTTGGCGTTGGGAAGCAACAGATGTTCCAGAGCGAACCTACCTAGCTGCGAAGCTACTCAGAGTCACGAACCTCCGTGCAAATTCTTTGGCGAATCTACATCCGAAAGCAAGATTTAAAGTGAAGCTGAACTCAACCATTATGGCGACGTTCATTCTCCACCGATCAAAGCAGTTCAAAGTATTTCGAAGTCTGAGCCATTGCAGACTTTCGAAAACTTTGAAGGGGGTCTTGTTGACACTTAAAAAAGACAAGATTCTTATTGGTCCGAACAATGTCTAAACTTGTTGACATTTATAAAAGACAAGTGACAGACGAGCTGAAGACCAGTTTTCACCTATCTCCGAGGGACAGGGAAGCAACTTGGACTCCACTAATCCAGCAAGCAGACAGTGAACCCGGATTGTTTCTAAACAGATCTCAGCAGGTCTAGGTGCTAACACTTAGCATCGCATGAGCCCAAAGGGATAGCCTCGCTTGAGAGGCTAATATCACCCAACTTCGCCTTGAAGCCATTCGAAGCCTCGCCAAGAAGCTAACTCGCAAACTTCGCCACAGAGGACTTCCAGCTCCGCCAAAGGTTTCTTTCGGACTTCGCTAGAAGCTGCTTCTAGCTCCGCTACGAGCTCAATGCGGACAGCTCCGCTATTGGTCTGCTATGGTCAACCTTTGACCAATCAAATCTCCGGATGAGATCGGATCCAATCAGATCAAATCCAATTAAGATCAAATCGGAGATCAATTTGACAGTTGATTGCCATAATCTCTTGACTCTCCTAAAACGGGTAAGAAGATCAGGGGAAATCCTCCAACGATATGGAAAGGATCAAGAAGGTCAACCAACCTGCCAATTCTAGCTTCGCAGAAGCTGATCTTAGCCTCGCAGCAAGGCTACTTTCCGAATTCAAACAGATTCGATTCAATCTGTTTCCATATTTTCAAGGGACGATTATACCCTTGCTCTCCCTATAAATAGCCCACCAGGGGCACAAGGAGAGGACGATGCGCAGAAGAGCTCCACAAGCAGAGACTTTTTCACGACGCATCGTGCACTCTTGAATTCAGAGACTTTTAGAGAATTGCTTTCTCTATCCAGGGTGTTGATACCCTAACATCGTCCTTCTTCTCAAGGAATTTCTGGAACCAGGCGAGAAGGAATTCCTAATTGAAGGCGATTTTGAGAAGCAGCAAGAGGGTTCTACCAACCTTCTGTTCTCTGATTCCCCGAACCAGGCGAGAAGGGAATCTCATCGCTCGCATCGTCAAAGGGACAAAGTGGTCACGTGCTGACCAGACTCCTATCGGCACACTTCTCCAGAATCTCTGAGGAGATCTACTTGTA
Organism: Agave tequilana; assembly: GCA_038442645.1. Taxonomy (NCBI): domain Eukaryota; kingdom Viridiplantae; phylum Streptophyta; class Magnoliopsida; order Asparagales; family Asparagaceae; genus Agave; species Agave tequilana. The sequence continues at coordinate 24,602 of JAVJIF010004167.1, forward strand.
ATCTTTCTAAGAATACTTGTAATTTAGCTCCTCAACCCTTTTATTGTAAGTTTTCCCCCTTTGCGAATATAATGAAAAACACACGTCATGATCACTCTCATACACATATGCATAATAGAGTGTACAAGTATACACATTGCGGCCGCAAAGGCCATTTAGCAAAATTTTGTTATAATAAAGTAAATTCTTTAAATTTTGTTAAAAAGAATGCTTGGGTTCCTTACAATGCTAACCCCCATGGACCCAAAAGAAAATGGGCACCAAAATCCCCACCTTTTATATTTAATGTAGGTGCGGGCTCTCACATGACGTGAGAGATTTGGTGCCTTGATGGTGGATGCACATGGACTAGATGGACACACATATTGATGCACCGCTATCAAGGAGGTTTGGTGGGACAACCACCATGTTTTGGAGATTTGGAGTATAGTTCTTATGTTTTGATAACTATCTCTAAACTCCTATTTTATTTACATGCTTTTATAATTGATGATTTTTAGCATGTTTTGGTATTTGTTAAAATAAGCATGTTTTGTGTTTTATGCTTCATGTGGTAAATACTAGTCTAGATGTAGTTTTTGTTAAAACTTGTGTATATACTTGCACAAGTAGTGAGCAACAATTTGATTCATATATGTTTACACTTCATTACTCATTTGTACTCACTACATGCACATGTATAGCTTAGTTTTTGATGATTTCCTCATTTACACTTTTTTGCCTATTTACATGTTTTACTTCATGTATATGCTATTTTTGTTCAAAACTAATAAATATACATGTATGCCCCTTGAGTCATTTGCCTTCATGCAATTTATATTATGAACTCTTTTTATGTTTGGGATATGTATGCATATTGTTAGCTTTGGATAAATCATACATATACCATTGAAGATTGTTTTTAAATGAAAAATAAAATCTTTATTTTTGATAAAATAAATTTTCATGTTTTTCACATATTTTATGTTTTTGAGCTTTATTGCTTAGTTTCATAAAAATGCTACTCACATGAGTATGGTACACTCTCATTTCATTTGTTTACTCATGATATTGTTTTCATGAGATATTTTGAGCCTTGTAGATTTCGAGTGTCAATTCTTGTGTTTTTAGCATGCTTCATGGACTCATATGATTTGATTTCATGTTTGAAGGTTCTTTAACTAGTTTTTAAAAATTACTCTTAACTAGATATGTATTCTTCATTTGGTAGTATTTTCAATGCTAAAATATTTTCAAACTCCTATTTTTGAAAACCCCTACCAACCCCTTTAAAGGGCGGACGGATGGGCCAGCATGCCTTGTATGCCTTATTGAAAATCTTTTATCTTGTGCATGAAAAGGGTGAATTTTTATGAGTTATACCTAATTTCACATCATAGTTTCAATTGGTATCACAATTGACATATTTTGTATACTCATATTTTATTTTCTATATATGTATGCTTTAAATTTCAAATAATATCAATTCTATTGGTATTTTCATTTTCATACATATATATGATTTGTTTGTGCTTGATTTACAAGATATTTACATGTCTAAAGCACAAAGTATGTTTATGCTAAGCTTAATTTAAATCTTGGTTTTCAATTGGTATCTCAATTGGTATTTTAACAAGCTTATGCATTATTTTCATTGGTGTTCTTATTGATATCAAAAGTTTACTATATATTTCAATATACTTTAATTCGTATCAATATGTTTTAATTTCTAATTGGGTTTAAATTTCGTTTAGTATCAATATGTTTTACCTATTTGGTATAAAAATTTACCATATATTTTTATTGATATCAAAATATAAAATGTTTTCTTTCATTGGTATCAAAAATGTACAAGTATTTCGATTTCAATTAGTTGTATCAAAAATTTATCATGTATTTCAATTGATAAAATGTTTCAATTTCAATTGCTATCACAAATTTTCTATTTCATATGGTATCAAGATCTTGTGATATCTCAATTTGATTTGTTGAAAAATTCAAAATTTGTATTGTTTAGTTACAATTGGTATCTTAAAATTTTGTTTATTTACAAAGATATCACAAAATGTGTCTTATTACCTTGAGTAAATTTCAAAATTTGTTTATGTAATTATCAAAAATTTGAGTTAAAAATGTTTTGATATGTATTGCATATATGCACGGGGAGCTTAATATCTCTTCTACATATAGACTCATGTTGAGTGTATCTTATATTGAGGAGCTTTACAACTCTTCTTTATGTGATACACGTGTATAGGGGGAGTTTCACATCTCCTCTTATGCATTGTATATTATGCGTTATGTGAGCTAGAGCTTGTCATCCATTCTTCATATAATGCATGTATCTAGGGGAGTTAACTTCACGTCTCTCTCTTCATGAATGTATATCGCATATATCTCTTTACTGGTTGAGTTGATTTAACCCCTTTGTTAATTTTTGTTTCGGACAAAAAGAGGGAGAACATTATTTTGTGTTTACTTTAACCCTTTTGTTGATGATTGACAAAAAGGGAGAGAAGTATATTTTAGTATATATGTATGTTTTCCTTGTTTTATACATAAATGGGGAGAAGAATTTTTGTTTATGCATATTGTTTTGTTTTGCAAAAAGGGAGAGAAGAATTTGATGAGTTTTGGCATGTTTATCTCCTTATGTTTGCATACATGTTTGTTTATTTTACGAGCTTTAATTGAATATATATTTGTTTATTGTTATGCATGAGTTAAGGGGGAGCTTCTTTGAAGCTTTACTTTAATCCATGCATATATAACTCCATGAGTTTTGTCATCATCAAAAAGGGGGAGATTGTTGGCCCAAAGGCCCATCACTCTAGTTTTGATGATGATTAACTCATGTAGTGATAGTACTAATGATCTTGTGTTTATTTAGTCTCAGATTTGTGATTAAGATCTTAGTAGGTGTTTAGCTTCAACAAAGAATTTAAAATCAAGTTTTGGAGCTAACACGTGTTGATTCAAGAGCTTGTGCATCAAGACCACATTAAGTACTCAAGAGGAGTCTAGCTCTTTGGATCAAAGTTTGGACCAAGTCAAGAAGGAGAAGAAGACTTCAAGGGAAGACTTGTGTCTAGGTTTGTTTTTGTTAAGATTTTATTTTTAGATAAATGTAAAGGATAAAATAGTTGGTGGATTGCTCAAGTATATCACATATACTCACACACAAGATTTAGATGAGTTTTTATAAAAGAATTTTCATTTTGAAAAATACTAAAGAGTTTTCATTTTGGAAAAATATTGTTTTGATTTTTGGAGTTTCATATATACATGTGTTTTAAACAAAACTATTTTAGTGCTTATTGTCAAAATCATAGATATTTCATCATGTATGTGTAGTGGATCATATCCATACACACTAAGCTTTAAAAGTGTTTAAAATATCTTGTTTTTGTATTTGGAGAAGTTTTGAAAAAAAAAATCTATTTGGAAAAATACAGATTTTGTTTTAAGCCAAAATTTCTAAGTTACAAAAATAGTTCAAAATGTTTGTAACATGTTTTGATTTTTACTCAAACATGTTTGTTTATCAAAGTATAATACTGAATTTATTTTTGTAGATTTTTTTTGGATTTATGGGATTTTATTAAAGGAAAATAATAAGTTTTTAATCCCTAAAAAGATACTATTTGGCCTTCTGCCGGTCGACCGTACGGTCGACCGAGTCAGGAGTCGGTCGACCGACGTGCACAAACGTGCACGCCTTGTTTGGCTGGAGGGCCGGTCGACCGACCTGGTCGACCGCCAGAGAGTGCTGCTCTCTGGAAATGGCCCCGGTCGACCGGGCGGTCGACCGGCAGAGAGCTCTGCTCTCTGTATCCATACCACGGTCGATCGGACTGGTCGACCGCTGGTCTGACCGTTGGCCGGTCGATCGGGCGGTCGACTGACAGCAGACCAGACTGCTGATCTGGCGTGCAACGGCTAGTTTTTGAGAAGCCTATAAATTGGGCTTCCCTTGGGCTGTTTAAGACAAGATTTTTGGAGAGTTTCAAAGCTAGTTTTTCCCATCTATTTATGAGGTTTTGTCCACTAGTTTGAGAGCAAATATTTCCAATTCAAAAGGAAGTTTATCAAGAGTATTTCAAAAGTGATTTCTTGTATTTTTCTCCACCAAATCAATCCTAGTTTTCTCACACACATACTTGAGCTTTCCATTGATATATCCATCCTATAGGAGAGTTGTTGTGAGAGTGATTTTAGATGATAAAAGTGTTGTGATCACCAAGTTCTCATTCTTGTTTTGAGGAGGCGGACTTACGGGTTCGTGGTGTTTCGAGTTCTAGTGAGAGCTCATTGTAGAGGTGTGGCCTCGGCAAGCTTGCGTGCTTGCGTGTGTTTGTTCTTGCGGGAACGAGTGAAGGGACTAGAAAGTCCAAGAGTTCTAGTGGGAACTCCTTGTAGGTGTTGCGCCATCGAGTGATCCGTTGGGATCGATATTAGTGGAAATCCTTCATAATGTTAAAGGCGGGAACGTAGAGCAAGTGTGCTCGAACCTCGAAACAGTTCTCTCGTGTTTGCGATTGCTCTCTCTCTCTATCTCTTACTTGTCTTTATATCTTACATGCTCATATTGTCTTTATCTTTATATGCTTGATATATTGTGTGCTTAATTGTTATATGCTTGGGGATTGTTTGCTCACACTTTTATTCAACCAAGAGAGCCAAAGCGGCACCTCAACTCTTATCTAGAGGAATCTTGAGGAATTAGTCCAGAGCCCTTCACGGGGATTTCAGCTACACTCTTAGGTTATACTTGGTGTGTTGTGCTTAAGAATTTTTAGTTTGCATAAATAGTTTTAATTTCGCATTAATTCACCACTAGATTAGCTAGTCACCTATTCACCCCCCCTAGGTGATTTCAAGTATCACAGTCTTCCCAATCAAAAGGGAAAGAAATCATGTCTGTGGAGTTGTCAGGAGAAGCTCCACCGAAAACCAAGAAAAGTGGTACTGGTAATCAGGAGTTCAAGTTTCCTCCAAAATGGTACTCTTTAAAGCTGAGCAGGTGGTTACAATTTTTCATTTGCTCCAAAAGAGCGGTAAATTGAAGCTGCCAGAGGTTTGATGCCCTAATGAAGTAGGACGTACAAACGATCCCAAATTATTGCCTCTTTCATAGGATGATGTATCATCCTATCAATAAATGCTTTGTCCTTAAGGGCAAAATTCAAGCTTTAATCGACGCTGGAGTTCTGAGTTTGAAGTCGGAACAGAAGAAAGTCATTGCGAATAAAGTGACTTTTGAGTTCGACACTTTTTCAAAGGTTACTGTCCTCTACAGAAATGCCCCAGCCCCAGAGGCACGACTGGAGGTAAATAATCTTTCAGCAAAGCAGCATGAGGCTAAAGGCCTCATTCTAATAACATTGAAGACCGGGAAAATCATGTGGGTGCACCCGGATCTTACCAAAGATGAGCAATGGGACTCAAAAAAATCCAAGCTCAAGGGAATATCTTGCAACGTCATCTCTATCCTGCCAGATGACGACAACATAACAATAACTTTTCTCAGTGACTCTAAAGATGAGAAGCACGCTTTGGCAGCACAGGACGCTGCACCTCAACTAACAGGTACTCGGTCTGAAAAATCATACCTGAGACAGTACGAGAAAACTGCTGACGAGACAGAATGGCCAATGACGTCAGAGAAAGTACCTGCTCCAGCTTCAGCTCCAACACCAGTAAAATAAAAGCAGAAAGAAATAGATTTGACTGAGTATTTAAGAAAACTTCGGGGCTGGGACTTGATGCCCCTTTCTGCTTTGATATATTGGCATAGCTAGTTAATATTCTGGCTCGGATTATTATACACGAGCTGCTTCGCCTCTCAAAGGAGACAAAAGAGGCACTCAGGGATGCGTTGGCTAATTTAAAATCATTTCTGATACATAGCCCGGAGGCCTCTAAAAATGACACTCAACCCTTGTGCCCTGAATATCATCATGTGCAGTTTAAAATGCCTGCCATCACCTTTACTGCTGAGGGCATGCTCATCAAAGGCAATAAACATGATGGGCTCTTGTATTATACTGGATACATAGGCTCGCATGCATTGAGAGGGTATAGGTTGTCTAGGGTCTGTACTCAGCATTATCCCTAAAAGGCTCCTCTACTTTCTTGGAATATCGCTGAATAGATTATCAGCAATGACTACTATGATATGTGACTTCAATGCAGGAAGTAGCCATTCACTGGGAAAGATTCGGTTTTACTGTCGAATTGGGGATCCAAAATCAGAAGTGATATGTTACGTCATTGATGCTGACACGTCATACAATCTATTGCTTGAGCGACCTTGGATTCACGCTAATTGGATCGTTCCTTCCACTCTGCATCAGTGCTTCAAGTACGTAAAGGATAATGCAACAGTATGAACGGTATTTGCTAAAAAGCAGCCATTCAAGGGAGTTGAAAACTACTTTACTGATGCTCTCCTCTATCAGAAAGTTAACAAAGTAGTAAAAGAGCTATTGTTTGAAGATGACGATAGCGGCAATGAAGCGGATTCAGAGTCAGAAGAAGACACGCCAGCTACTTATGCTTTCAAGCCAATTGTAGCATATCTTAATGATCCTGAATGCAACAATCCCATTGAGAATGATAGTGAATGGGTGATCAATAAGAAAGTCACTTTTGATTATCCTGTGAGTGTTGATTTGTTTAAATCTGCAGACAATACCTCCTTCACATGCCCTGTCCATGTTGATCGAGATAAAACCGCGCACAAAAAGTGTATGTTTTGAAATCAAGATTTAAAGTGTGTGTGCTTTGGCTTCCTCGATACTTCTGTTATAGCATAGAGGCTAAAACGAGTCGAATTCACAAGGACGGGAGGTGATAGAAGCTTTACTGGTTGATTCACGTATGTGTTAAAGATTCTTCAAATTTTGAAAGAATGAAAAGAAAGAATGGAAAGAGAGTACAGTGAAAACAAAGAAGTGGGAAACATAGAAGAAATGGTATTTGTGATTTTTGTTTGTATATCTATAATAAAGTAAAAAGATAAAGAAAACTCACGGCTACTAACTACTAATGACTCCACCAACACGCTAACCTTTTAGTGATAGTTGCCTCACAAGTATCATTGGCCATCACTAGTCCTTGATTCAAGAGCGATTCAAAGCATGACCCATATGTAACTCATCACAGCCTAACTCAACAAAACAAGTGCAAGCTACACTTAAATCATCAAAACCTGATAAGAACATGCATGAAATAAAGTAATATTAGCTTATTAGAGAGTTAGGAAGTTAAAGTGTTAGATCTATCATCATGAGCCATCAATGGCTCTTGCAAGAGCAAGGCCAAATCGAGGCTATTAGATTCATGTGGATTATCAAATAAGAAGTTAGACTAGTTGGTGGTTAGTAGTTAGTTGCCATGAGAGAAAAGTTAGCTACACATGTAAAAAGAGTTAGAGAGAAGAAAACATAGAGAGGTAAAGAGAGACCTTTCATATATTGTCACCTTCTATTAAAGTACTCTTGCATTCCAAGTATGTACCACTCTCTCTCCCTATTACAAGATCTACAAAATGGAAAATACAATGGGAAAGAAGAAGAAAAACTACACTACACTACCCTAAACTATAAAATGAAAATGAAACAACTCCTAAAACTCTGCATATCTTCAACTCTGGAACCCCAAGGGGGTATTATAGGCCCCAAGGGAACAGGGGGCCAGGGGACAAACCCTGGCCCAAAATGCCGCGAAAATGCAGCCCAGGCCGCGTTTTCGTGGCCCTACTGGGGCCGCGCGCGCGACGCTTCGAGCCGCGCGCAGTCCCGTCTATCTCTTGTCAGTTCCTGTGCCCGGTTTCTGGCTTGCAGCCCCTGGTTTTGACGAATCAGCTCTTCTAGGTCAATGGCTATGATATAGGCTTTTAATCACCAATTAAATGGTGATTTAGGGTCTTCTTCTTCATTGCACACCATGAACCTAGAATCAAGCAAGCAAAACTTTATTAGCAGAATTTTATACCAAATAAATATGCGGATGTGATAAAAATTATGCAAAATTAGAGACTAGCCACACCCCCACACTTATCTTTTGCTCGTCCCGAGCAAAAAAAAAATGAAAATTATTACACCACTTTCGCAGGTAACGCGATTGCACTGAGCTTGTGCAACAAGCCGTTAAATCTCTAGGTTTCCCCTAGAGGAGGAGTTTTATCTCCTGAGGATTTTCAGCGGATTACACCGACAAAATCCATAAAGAAAGAAATCAAATGTTAGTATTTTTGAAAATGCATTTTTGAAAATAGAAAAAAGTTTTAAAGTATTTTTGTGAAAATATAAGTGATCCAAGGTCAGAGGTTAACCAGAAATTATTCTTTTTTAAAATAAGTCAAAATGGAAAAAAATCTTATTATAAATTAAATGTAATAATTTAAAATTGAATTGACTCTTTAATCTATCATAAAACTCTTAGAAAAATATGCACTTTGTTAACTGTAAAGGTTTTTGGGATATCGACTCTAACTTTCATGCCATTTTATTTATATATTTTATTATTTTTTTATATTTATTTTTTCTTCCCTTAGTTTTCTTAGGCTTTCTTATTTACCCGGGCAGTGAGCCTTTAGCCGGTGACTCCCAAACCAGATGGTCTTGGCACCAGATGAGAAAACATCTCTCGGACTTAAGGACTCGAGTAAACAAGGCCACAAAATTAAAGGGGATTATTTTATTTTTGTTCACCGTTTTAAGTGTGAATAATCATGCTTCTTGAGGTATAATTACCCAACTTCAATAGTGATTTTTATTATCATCATTTTTTTCAATATATTTATGGCATTTTTAGTCTTTGTTTCAATCCTAAAAAATTGTGTAAGTGTGAAGTGCATAAATCTAAGACAAAAAATTCAAGATCAAATTATCTTTCAATCTTACTTTCTTATCCTAAAATTTAAACAAGATCTATTATTTTGACTTGGTTTAAAATTTTGTAATTTTAGGTCTTCTTAATTCCTAAGATAATCTTAATTTTCTAAAAAATGGATCAAAACTATTTCTCTTAATTCAAAAAGTTTTGTAAAAAGAAAAGAAAAGAGTTTTTATAATTTTTTTAATTTAAAAAGAAGTGTAAAAGAAAGAAAATGTAAAACTAACTATGTTAGTAAACCCTCCCCCACACTTATCTCATGCATTGTCCTCAGTGCATCGTGAATGTGTATATACATGAAACAAATAGGAAAGGAAGGAAAAATTACCTCATGGTGGGAGCTCTGGTGGTGGTCTGATTGGGTCAAGCGTTGCGGACCAATCAAGATATCGTGAACTTTAAAGGAACCCACCAATGACCTCTCTAATATGACCTAATAAAAGAATGATTGATTGAATGATCTTATTTAAAAATGTATCCTCATCTAATTTCCAATTTTCAAAAATAATTACTAAGTCATTTTCTTCAACTTTCTTGTCCAACAATGAAGTGTGATTTGGAGAGATGATTAATTTGGACTCAAATGGAATAGGAACAAAAACTGATACCAACTCGGGAAGTTGACTCAGATCAAGTCGAGAGTCAACAATGAGAGTCGAAATTGGTTCAAAAATAAGGTCCAAACTAAAGAATTGATGCTCACACACTTTCCCCATCAATGAAGTGTGATCATAAAAGTTTGGTGATTCAATTTCACGGTGTACGGGTACAGGATTCAATGTTGACTCCGGAATAGAGAAAAAAATCTGGTAAAGATACCGGAGTCATTAGTGAATCAAAAAGTGAAATAAAATCACTAACATGAGGTTCAGGATCACTTTCAAGTTCAAGTTCAATTTCAGAAAAAGGATAACTTGTAAAAATATCAAGAGGTTAATGTTGGTCAAGTTCAGGTTGGTATGATAAAATTGAAGTTGGATTTCCAAAATGACATGATTCTTGGGTCTATTCAGCAGAGTTATGGATATAAGGATCGGTCAAAAATTGAAAAGAAAGATTTTCTTCGCTCTCATTGATCAATTCGCTCATAAGTGAGTCTAACCTACTGATAGGCCGGGTAACAGAATTTGGAGTCAGAATCATGTCTTTCATACTTTTTGTAATTGGTTCTTCTTGAAAAGGTGAGTATGGAAGTTGATTTTGAAAATTGTGGTAAAATTGTGAGTCCATCAAATTTTGTGATTGCTGCTCGGACTCACGCAAGGGTTCCATACTCAAGTCCAGTATTAAAGTTTGTTCATTTTGAATAGGTGAGACTGGAAAAGATGAGTAGGACTCTTGAAAAATTAGTTGAGATGAGGAGTCCAACATGTATTGCATTCTATCACAAAAAACTTCCAAACGCTTTTCTATCTTAGATTCTTCTTCAATTGGATGCGCTCTAGAAAAGGAGTATGTAGAGTTTGATGTGGGAAGGATTGTGAATTGAGTAAATTTTGCATTTGTTGTAGGGACTCTTTCATACTCCTTTCCAAATCGGATTTTTCTTCGGGTGGTGGAACAGGAAAAGGAGTATATGAACCAAAATCAGGGAATGAAAATTGTGAACAAGGTGGTTGAAAATTGGACTCGGATGAGTTGAATCCCCATTGACTCTATGAAGAGTTGAAATTATTTTGAAAATCTTGGTTATAGGATTGGAGATATGGGTCATATTGAGTCAGATAATCCCAATCCGGCATATATGGTTGGTTTATGTTGTACATAGCCGGGTTGGAGTTATTCGAGTCAAATGAGGTCGGGGTGAAATATGAATTCATATTATGATTGAAAGAATTATTGTTGTTAAAATCCATTTCACAATATACAAAAAAGAAAAACAAACAAACAAACAAAAATAAAGAAAAAGAAAACAAGCCTATGCTAGAGTTGACTTAGACCTAGACAACTCCTAACTGGTTAGACTATCCACGGGAGGTACCTTGTCAGAATCTGACCACGAGTCAATCGGCCAGGTAGGGGCAAGATCGGTGGGAGGTATCCGTGACGGAGCAATGGGCCTAATTATGCCAAACCACCGTTCTTCGAGGTTTCGCCTCTCAATCCCTAACCTTAGACACCGATTTAGCAAGAGTCAAATTCTAACAACTTCCCCCTTAGGTCAATCTCCTAAATGAGTTCGAAATGTCCCTAGGGGCTACCGTCTAGCAATTTTTATTAAGGCTTAGGTTGTGTGAGTGGGGAGGTGATTTTTGGGCTAAGGGAGGGTAATAACTTCCCCACCTTATCTTGTATTAAGTTTTGCCCTTAAGTTTAATTTGTGCAAGTATGCAATATAGATAAGAATGAACACAAAAAAGCGAGTAAATTACTAAAGTGTTTTTCCTATGCTATATGCAATGCCATATGTACACCTCCTATCAATATCATAACAACACAAGAACAAAATACAGTATATTGGAATGAAATTGACACGTGCCTAGATGCAAATGTCTAAACCGTTTTAAAGCATCCAATTACCGTATTTTAATTCTTATAATTATTTACAGTGCACAGGTAATATTTAACAAAAATTAGCAGCAGAATATAAGAACGTACAAGAAGTTACCTAACCACACTAGAGCAAGTGTGGACCTCTGCAATGCTTAAAAAAAAAAATTAGCCTGCACACCAAAAACAAAGAAGAAAGGTTAACAAAAATGAGAAATCAAACCGTTCCCATCCACGACAACGGCGCCAAAATTTGATCGGGGTAAAACCGCGCACAAAAAGTGTATGTTTTAAAATCAAGATTTAAAGTGTGCGTGCTTTGGCTTCCTCGATACTTCCGTTATAGCATAGAGGCTAAAACGAGTCGAATCTATAAGGACGGGAGGCGATAGAAGCTTTACCGGTTGATTCACGTATGTGTTAAAGATTCTTCAAAGTTTGAAAGAATGAAAAGAAAGGAAAAGAAAGAATGGAAAGAGAGTACGGTGAAAACAAAGAAGTGGGAAACATAGAAGAAATGGTATTTGTGATTTTTATTTGTTTATCTAAAATAAAGTAAAAAGATAAAGAAAACTCACGGCTACTAACTACTAATGACTTCACCAACACGCTAACCTTTTAGTGATAGTTGCCTCACAAGTATCATTGGCCATCACTAGTTCTTGATTCAAGAGCGATTCAAAGCATGACCCATATGTAACTCATCACAACCTAACTCAACAAAACAAGTGCAAGCTACACTTAAATCATCAAAACCTGATAAAAGCAAACATGAATAAAGTAATGTTAGCTTATTAGAGAGTTAGGAAGTTAGAGTGTTAGATCCATCATCATAAGCCATCAATGGCTCTTGCAAGAGCAAGGCCAAATCGAGGCTATTAGATTCATGTGGATTATCAAATAAGAAGTTAGACTAGTTAGTGGTTAGTAGTTAGCTGCCATGAGAGAAAAGTTAGCTACACATGTAAAAAGAGTTAGAGAGAAGAAAATATAGAGAGGTAAAGAGAGCACCTTTCATAGATTGTCACCTTCTATTACAAGCACTCTTGCATTCCAAGCATGTACCACTCTCTCTCCTTATTACAAGACCTACAAAATGGAAAATACAATGGGGAAGAAGAAGAAAAACTACACTACACTATCCTAAACTACAAAATGAAAATGAAACTACTCCTAAAACTCTGCATATCTTCAACTCTGGAACCCCAAGGGGGTATTTATAGGCACCAGGGGAACAGGGGGCCAGGGGATAAACCCTGGCCCAAAACGCGACCACGGCCGCAGCCATACGGCCGCGAAAACGCGGCCCAGGCCACGTTTTCGCGGCCATAATAGGGCTGCGCGCGCGGCGCTTCGAGCCGCGCACAGTCCCGTCTGTCTCCTGTCAGTTCTTATGCCCGGTTTCTGGCTTGTAGCCCCAAGTTTTGACGAACTAGCTCTTCTAAGTCAATGGCTATGATATAGGCTTTTAATCACCAATTAAATGGTGATTTAAGGTCTTCTTCTTCATTGTACACCATGGACCTAGAATCAAGCAAGCAAAGCTTTATTAGCAGAATTTTATACCAAATAAATATGCGGATGTGATAAAATTTTTGCAAAATTAGAGACTAATCACATGTTAAGCGTGACAAGTACGCCTGTAGAGAATAGTGAACGATCTGTCTTTGTGGTTCCTCCATCCAAGAGGAATCAATCACCGATAGTATTCGACAGATTCAACCCCGAATATCTGCAATTACAAATTCAGCTTCAGACTTAGAGCCCCCGTAAATTTTCCATTATGCACGACCAGCGCAACATATGATGAGAAGAATAGGGTATAATCTACAGTGCGGGAATGGCTTAAATTTTAGAAGGGGACGACATGGCCTTCTACGAACCTTCATACTGAAAGGGAAGCCAGCAAATTATTACGATAAAACACGCAGGGGTTAGGATATATTACATCTCCCGCTCAATCTCAGCCTTAAAGAGACGAATCTCTCCCGTCGCATTTCTCTAGTTTATCTGAGTGGGAATCAGATGTCAGTGTGGGGGTGCACTTCAAAAATCTCTTCGTCAATATGACTTCAATCAATCAATTGGAGCAAGAGGAGGCTATTGAAATGTTTGACGCTGAGCCATGGGCCCAGCAACTCGATCTCTGGCGGGAGAAGTAATTTGAACAACGTGACCGCTAGGGTAATTCAGTTGATATGGGTAGTCGAGATCACCCTGAACCCATCTCTATAAGTGAAAGTTTATCACTTACAAACAGAGAGCAATTGATAGCTCTTATACGGGAGTATATTGATGTCTTTGCATGGAGTTATGAAGATATGCCTGGTTTTGATTCGCAAATAGCCATGCATCAATTACACATTAAACCTGACGTTGAGCCAGTGAAATAACAGCAACGACGGTTTTGACTTGACATCATGGAAACTATTGAAGCTGAAGTCCATAAACTTATCGAATGTGGGTTCATTCGTGAAGTACAGCACCCAGACTAGGTTGCTAACATTGCCACGTCTTAAAAAGAATGGAAAAATCTGAGTCTGTATTGACCACCGCAATCTTAATGCAGCCTGCCCTAAAGACGAGTTCCCACTGCCAATCACTGACGTCATGATTGATGACACCTGTGATTTTGATAGAATATCTTTTATGAATGGCTTTTTAGGGTACAACCAAATCAAGATGTACACAGAAGACGAAAATTATAATTCATTTTGGACACCCTTGGGGTGTACTGTTATACTGTTATGCTCTCGGGTTAAAGAATACTAGAGTAACCTCTCAACATGCAATGAGCACAATTTTGCATAGCTAGCTCTGGAAAACGGTGGAGTGTTATGATGATGATATTGTTGTCAAAAAATCGCGATTAAAATGATCATCTTTGTGACTTAAAAATAGTGTTCGATATAATGCGGACCCATAAGCTGAAAATGAACCCAGCAAAGTTTTTCTTGGGTGTGTCAAGTAGCAAGTTCCTGAGATTCATTGTCATATTGAAAGGAATCTATCTTGATCGGGACAAGATTAAAGCTATTCAAAGCATGCAACTACCTAAGAATCTCAAGAAACTTAGGAGTCTGCAAGGAAGGTTGGCCTATATCCAAAGATTCATTACAAATCTCTTGAGTCGTTGTCAACCTTTCACCCAGTTTATAAAAAAGGTGTCTCTTTTGCATGAGATAAAGCTTGCCAGGAGGCTTTCGAAGATATTAAATAATACCTCACCAAGCCTCCAGTCCTGATGTCTCCCAGAAAACTATTCTTGCTCTATGTAAGAGCTATGGACTATTCTCTACGTGCTCTTCTTACTCAAAAGAATGACGAACGCCATGAACAGGCCATTTACTATCTGAGCAAGACCCGGATAGGAGCTGAGTCCTCTTATAATCCTATTGAGAAGGAATGTTTAGCTTTTGTCTTCGCCGTTCAAAAGACGCGACATTATTTGGTTAGTCAAACCATTCATATCATTTTCAGAGTTAATCTCTTGCATATCCTAATGACAAAACCAGGATCGCTGAATTTGAGGCTAGCTATATCCATTCTCCTGTCTCAATATGACATGCTCTTTGTTCCTCAAAAGGCGGTCAAGGGTCAGCCCTTACGGACTTTCTGGCAGCTCATTCGGTCCTAGAGAGCTCAAAATTTCATGAAGATATTCCAGATGAGGTTTTCGAATCCAATATGACCTCAGAGGATGAAGTGTGATAGATGTTCTTTGATGGAGCATTAAAAATAGGCCCCAAAGGCAAGATAATCGCTGGTGTGGGGGTTGTATTTATCACCGCAAATCACGTCCTTCCTCGGGCATTTTCATTGACAACACCTTGTTCTAACAATATTGCGGAATATAATGCCCTACTTATCAGCCTCCAGCTCGCTCATGAAATGAGAGTACGGTACCTTAAGACTTATGGCAACTCGGAGCTGATCGTCAATCAGGTCAAAGGAGAATATAAGATTCGGCACGAAGAATTGGTACGTTATCACCATGAAGTCATCGAAATGGCCAATTCATTTGATGGCTTTTTCATCGGGCATGTGTCTCATTTCCAAATACTAAGGCAAATGCTTTGGATACACTAGCGGCTACATTAGCCTTACCCATTGACGCAACTCATCATCTTATGGTGGTCACTTGATGCCTCTTCTTCCCGAAGCATGTGTTGGAAACTAATGAAGTCCATGCAACCTCAACAGGCTTCGAGCCTAGAGATTGGCGGTTTCCCATCATTGACTATGCTTTGCATGATATATTACCGGACGACCCTAAGGAAGCAGCGTCTATCCGACGAAGGTCTCTCTGCTTTTACTATGATCCGATAGTAAAGACACTCTATCGTCACTCATATGATGGTGTCTTGCTCTGTTGCCTATCTAACTCTGAAGCACAAGAAGTGCTTAAAGAGGCACATGATGATATATGTGGGGCTTATCAACTAGGTCCGAACCTCAAGGATCGATTGCACAGACTCGGTTATTATTGGCTAACCATGATAGCCGATGTAACCAAATATGCACAAAGGTGTAAAGCCTGTCAAATCCACGTAGACTTCATACGTCAACCTCTGCGGTGAAGTGTACATCAACCTCCGGAGCTACTTCACCCAACTGTTGCTTCGTGATCATTCGAGGCATGGAGAATTGATGTCATAGGACCTATCAGCTCATCCTCATCCAAAGGTCATCAGTTCATATTAGCAATAACTGGCTACTTCTCAAAGTGGACAGAAACTATACCACTTATTAAAGTCAAAACTTCTAATGTGGTTAACTTCATTAAATACCATATCATCCATCAATTTGGTATTCTCAGGCGAATTATTCATGACAATGGTCCCCGATTTATGAGCCAATCATTCTATCAATTTTGTGACAAGTATCGAATTCAGATGTGGCTTCAACTGCATACAATCTCAATGCCAATGGGTTAGCAGAAGCATTCAATAAGAAAATCATCAAGCTTCTCAAAAAGTTCATTTGCACAAGCAAATGAGATTAGAACGAGAAGCTTAGTAAATGTCTTTGGGCCTATCAAACAACAGTTCGAACCCCTATAGGCAATACGCCTTTCTCTCTGGTCTACGGGTGTGAAGCAGTTATACCCTTAAAGATTCAAATACCATGATTTCATATTGCTTTGATAACCAAGATGACAGATGGAGACAACCATCGGCTGCGTCTCTAAGAGCTTGAAGCATTAGACGAGAAACGATTGCAAGCTCAACAACGTATTGAGTTATACCAAGCTCGGATATCGAAAGCCTTCAATAAGAAGGTTAAAGAAAGGGTATTCCAAAAAGGAGACTTGATTTTAGACGTAAGACGACCCATGGTCATGACAGACAAAACCAAAACAAAATTTCAATCCAAATGGGAAGGGCCATTCCTGATAGAAATAGTCTACTCAAATGGGGCCTATCGCCTAGAACTCTAGACGATGACATACTCATGATACCGGTTAATGGCAAATTCCTAAAAAGTACTATCCTTGATCATGTTAACATCTCACCTCTGATCAAATAAGTACTCATTATGATCATGTTAACATTAAATCTCTAGTCATTTAAATTAATATCACTTAATTGTTTCTCCTTCCAAAAAAGTATCTTTTACCCCCAAGTGGAATTGATTTTGTTTCTACTCCCGATCAGTCAAAAATAATATTTCAGCAGGGAATATCAAACTACCTGTCTCACTCCCCACTGAGCTCTTTTGATTCTTTAATCCCAAGTGAGATTTTAGAGGTCAACAATAGAATACAGAAATATTCACTTTATGTGACACGATCCGAAGCCTCGGGTAAAAAAGGCTAGGAGAAAATATTGGCTTTTAACTCTAATATAAATCCTCAATAACTCATCATGCTGAGAAAAATAGCATGGTTAGCCCAACTCAAACGGTGGTTGGTAAAGAAATACTAAATCCGTTGATAGCTGAGTATTTACTAAAAATCCTAAGGAACCTGATCCCATTTAATTTCTCACCAAAATCGCTTGCCAATTCTTGTCCATGGAATAGTAGGACCACACAAAATAATATTCATTTCCCCAATGAAGTATATCACAAGTCAAACCTATTATGTTAACATTAAACCTCTAATAGTGAGACTCTGATATATTCCCCGGCAGATAAAGTCAACATCTCCGGCGGAAGATTCTAATTTTTCCAAGCAAACTAAGGCTTCACTTGTCATTCTCTTTCATAAAATGACTGGCCCACTTAAAGTCACAAGCTAATCTCTGTCATGTTAACAGTAAACCTCTGAACAACAGATTCAAACCTAACCTATTATATTTGTAAAAGATCCCTGAACAATCAAGTCTACAATTCAAATTTTTTATTTTACCTCAGGATAAAGAATTCTTACTATTCTATTTGGTCTCTAGGTCGGTCATGTCCAGTCAATCACCTCTGAACCAACGAGTCCGATCTTCAGTCCAGTTGGGACTTTTCATTTTTGTCGTTATGTCCAGTTCGTCACCTCTGAATGGCAGAATTCTAAACTAGGCGGTGTCTCAATCAGTCATATCCAGTTCATCACCTTTGAACCGATAGATATCCAAGTCTCACCTCCTCTTTGTACCAATATATCCAGTTTATCACCTATGAATGGTAGGGTTCTGAATTTGATAGTCTTCGAACGGTCATGTCCAGTTCGCCACTTCTGAACCAATCGGATCCCAAAATTCATCCTTTGGTCCTTTATGGACTTACCTTCAACTGTAATGTTAACATTAAACCTCTGAATAGCGAATTGCGAGCCTGATGTCTCTTAGTTGGTCATGTCCAATTAATCACCTCTGAACTAACGGATACCCAGATCCAATTCACTTTTGCAGTCCCTTGTGGGCTAACTGTCAAGTTAATATGACTACGTCTGGCAGCGGATTCAGAATTTAGCGTGTCTTAGTCTATCATGTTTAGTCAATAACCTCTGAATAGACGGGTCCCTAAAACTAGGTTCACCCTTTTAAGATTTGTTGTCATATCCAGTTCGTCACCTCTGAACAACCAATGCTTTGAGATTAGCAGTTTCTCAATCAATCATGTCCAGTTTCATCACCCTGAATCGATATATAGCTAAGTCTCATTGCCCCTAGTCTAGTAGAAGCTATTGTATTATCGTTATGTCCAATTCGTCACCTCTGAACGACAAAATCCTAAGTCTGGTAATCTTCAACCAATCATGTCCAGTTTATCACTTCTAAACTGACAAATTTTTTACTTCATTTTCTAGTAGTAGGAACTATCGTGTTGTTGTGGTGTCTAGTTCGTCACAACAAGTTCATGTCCTGATGGTCTTTGATCTGTTATATTAATATTTACCTCTGAACAGAAAGATCATCAAGTTCGCTTTATTTTCCTTTCATCCCCAATAAAATTTGAATTGAGTCATTTTTCAAACTTAATTGGTGGTAATTTATCAAATAACTAATTCTATCACGTTTTCAACCTCTAAATAGATTAATTAATATTCTTATGGTATAAGTTGAAAGACTATACTATTATCATATTTCTTTTGAGAGCTAAATTTAAATCTGAACTTACTGTAAACTTAGAAGATAAAGAAAGGAGGGACACGGCAGAAAAGTCAAATAAATTTTTGCTTTTTCATTGATTCAATAAAAAGAAGAGAGATACATGGATTACAAGTTACGATTGTGTTTCGTAGAACTTAATTCATTCTTCAAGTGTATCTAACCTACTTTTTCTTTCTTCGACGGCTCTGATGAAAGCCTATGATCTCAGCTCAGCTTCGTTAAAGTTCACCATTTGGGACAAGTGAGCCTCGATCACCGCCAGAGTTCACTCTTCACCATCTTCTGCTGCAGGACTTTATCATTCTGGGTGTTGAGCGGCTCTAACAGAGCGATCTCCTCAAGACGCAACAGTTCAGCCTTGGACGGGAGAAGATTGGCCATTTTGATCATTTCCTTGGCCATTTCAATCTTATCCTCGACATCAAGAAGGGTCTGTTGGAGGCATTGATAGCATCACCTATTTCTACCTTCCTTCCATCCAAGGACTTCAAGTCCGAAGATGCCACCTCCGCTGCTTTCTGTATCTCCAGGTGAGCTTTCTACATCTAAGCCATGAGAAGTTTAAGCTCTTCGTCTAGCGATGGAGTCAGGTCCAAGCTGCTAAGGCGACGCCACTCACCCACGTCCCTCTCGAATTTCTCCACCAACAGCTCTAAGGCAGCAGCTTGGTCATCCCCTCTGAAATCTTAAATACTTTCAATATTACAAGAGAGGACCACCTTCAGAGCTGCAAATGAAGTGGCCGAACCCTTCAAAATCAAGGCAATGGATCGCTTCAGGCTCTTATAAACGTAGTCGACCATTTTCGCCACAAATTCCTTCTCAGCCTCAATTACTCTCGGCGAGCAAGTAATCCCTAAAGATAAACCCTCCACCGGTTTCACTGTCACAACAGTGGAAGAAGTGGCAGAAACACTTATCTGAGATGGACGAGGAATCGCTGGCAACCAAGGGAGAGTCTTCATCGACACCAATACATCAGCCACGAGAGAAATAGGGTTGGTGACTACTCCAGAAAGAGCTGGCTCGATGATCAACATCAGAGACATCAGGCTGGTATTACCCTGAGATCAGTTGTTGCCAAAACCAGCAGCATCGTGGAAGCCACTGTCATCTCCCTGGTCGATTCAGGTGGAGGTGCGATCGGTTCTGTTGATAACATGGAAGGGAGAACAACCCTCATCTCCTCAGCCATTGCAAGAATACCAACAGATTCCAGCTGGTAAGAAGGCAGGTCACGATACAGGACATCCAATTCTGTGGCATCTAGAGTAGCCGAAGTACTTGTCTCCTCCCTAACCGCTTCAGAAAGACCCGCTGGCTCCTTCAAAGTTGATGCGGCCAGAGAAGGAATACCTGCAAGAATATGTTGTTAGGTCAAAGGTAAGCAAAACTTAAGGGTTGTTTATGAAAAACACCTAGAGAGGGGGGGTGAATAGGTGTTATGCTAATCAAATACACTTTTAAAAAACTAGTTAAGATGTATGATGCAAGTGGTCACTCAAAATAAGAAATTGAAGCCGAATTCCTGATGAAGTGCTTTAGAACTTCTCCTCTTTGATTCCTCTAGATGATGAGTTGAGGTGCTTAATTGCTTTCTTTTTGATATGAGTATAAACCGAAAATGTAAGAAGATGAAATGAATGCAATATGGAAACAAGACAAATAGTATCACAAGTATATGAATGTAAAGCAATAAAAAGTAAGAAGAAATTAATCGCAAATATAAGAGAATTTGTTTCGAGGTTCGAGTCACTGCTCTACGTCCCCGCCCTCACCACTATGAAGGATTTCCACTAAATCCACAAAGGGAACTTCCACACAGGAACCATACACCTAAGGGATTACAATTGGTCTACTCAAGACCGGAGTACCCAACTCCAATAATACTATCCTCCACACAAGAGGAACCACAACTCAATGGAATACAAGTCACGTGGTGATCTAGGAAGACCACAAACACTCTCTTACAACTTCTTATAGAGTGGAGTATGATTTTAGGCTCAAGAAGTAAAGTGAGAAAAATTTCAGTAGTAAAGATTTAGAAGACTTGAAAACCAACTGAAAATTTTTTGTAATAGAAAGAACTTTAAAAATGGAAAGCAATGAAGCACTTCTTCTCTTGAAAAAACTTGAAACTTTGATATTTTTCTTGTCAAAAACTAAGGACCCATGACCTCTATTTATAGGAAAAGGATAAATATCATTCATAAGTGATATTAGGTCATTAGGGGTGAGTTTAACCACTTGGAAACAAGAAATAGCCGTTGGAACCCATAAAAAATAAAACAGATCCAAAATAGAGCCGTTGGTGCCAGTCTGGACGTCTGCCGGTCGACCGGCACGCCACTTGGCAAATAGCCGTTGGCTCCGGTCGACCGTAGGGCAATTTAAAAAAGAGAATTTTGAACTGCCGTTCGACCGGGCTGGTCGACCGGCACAATCCGAGAGCAAGTGTCATGTAGACGTTCGATCGGTCGGTCGACCGCAAGGTTGACCGACAAACGTGCACAGCGTGCACGCCCACGGCCAAAAGGCCCGGTAGACCGGCCGATCGACCGTGTTGGCCTGAAACAGCTACGGTCGACCGCCCGGTCGACCGTTATGGCCTGAAATAGAATTTAAACAGATTTTTGAACTTGGAAAATATTTTAAAATATTTTGCATTGATTTGAGGGTTATGTAGCATAGTATAGGAGATAAAATACATGTTCTACACTTGATATAAAAATTTGAAAAATTATGAACCATTTATATTAACCATCATGCAACAAAATCAATGCTACCCAAAACTTGTATTTTTAAAAAGTGTATTTTTATGTAACTTCTTGAGCATGTCATATCCTTACTCTTTAACATACTAAAATCTTACAAGGATCTAGGTGACTACAAGATCTTTAATCGGGCTTTTCCATTTGCATCGTTGAGTTACTTGAATTCTTGATCCCATATTTGAGTCATCTTGAGTCAACACCACCTTCTTTTAGGGGAAGAAACTCCTTGAATCCATAAAACCCTGAAATAATCTTTAAACATTTAAACTTGATTAGTACAAATAACTATATATTTTTTGTGATCATCAAAACTCTAAAACCGGGTGATTGTAACCTTGCGCCAACAATCTCCCCCTTTTTGATGATGACAAAATATATGAGTTATTTAAAAAAATGTGAAAGGAGCTTGAAAGAGCTCCCCCTCAAATTATGCTATCTATCAAGTATAAGAAAAAATATGTTCTTTACAAATAAAATGAATGTTACAAATTATTAATTGAAAAGTATGCATGAAAAAGAAATAATAACTCAAAAGTATTTCTCCCCCTTTTTTTCATGCATCAAAAAGGGTCAAGTCAACAAAACATTTGCGAATAGTATTTGCAAAATTCTCATGAATCCATACTATAAATATTTAATTCACCACAAATAAAGAAAAATCTATTATAATCTAGTGGCAAGGTAAACATGCATTCCTAGGGTCTTGAGATACATACTCATCTTAAGCTTCCACATATCGATGTTAAAAACAGCAAACATGGGAGGGGCAAGGTAATCCATGAGTGTGTGTAAACAAATAAGTGTGCAAATGTAAAACTAGACTAGCTAACCAAGATCTCACTCCTAGGTGGTTAAACCTAATATTAGTAGCGTAGGCTCTAACACCAATTGAAAGTACACCTAGAGGGGGGTGAATAGATGTAAGGCTAATCTAATGACAAATGATGCGGATTTAAATACAAATTGCAACACACTTAGTGTAACTAAAGAGTGTAGCCGAATCCCAGTGAAGGGCTCTGGACTATCTCCTCTAAATTCCTCTAAATAAGAGTGGAGGTGCTATGTAAAGCTCTCTTGGTATAACACAAGTGAGGCACACAAACAATACCAAGCATATAAATGATATGAACAATATGAATCAATGCAAGATATAAAGAGAGAGATTTTAGAGATAGTGGATCAATCATAAACACCGAGATATGTTTTGAGGTTCGAGCCATTGCTCTATGTCCCCGCCTTCACACAGAAGGATTTTCACTTTATCATCCACACAGGACTTCCCACACATGGAACCTCCACTGAGGATTTGGGAAATACAACATTGAAGTACACAACTCCTCTCTCCAATAAACATAACCTCTTCATAAGAAGCAAGGCACAACAACTATCACCTCTACACTTAGAAGGATGGGCACTTAGCCAAACAACAATCAACCTCACAATAGAGGGATAAGGATCAAAGCCAAACACCAACCACAATCACCTCTACACTTAGAGGGATACCAATAAACTCAAACACTCCTCCACAATCACCTCTCACTAGAGGGATAAGGCTCAAAGCCAACACTCCTCCACAATCACCTCTCACTAGAGGGATAAGGCTCAAAGCTAACACTCCAACCACATCACCTCTATACTTAGAGGGATACCAACATAACCTCCACACTCACCTCTACACAAAAGGAAACTTAAATAAAAGAAGGTTTACAACTCTTAGTGGTCTAACTAAACCACAAACCAATTTTCCTCACAAAATAAGATCCTAATAGAATAATAGCTCAAGTGTGAGAAAACAAAGAGTTTGGAGAACAAATCACAAAGAAAAACTCTTAGGAAAACTTTTAGATGGCTATAAAAATGAAGAATAAAAACCAATTCCCAAAGACTCTATTTTTCTTTGATTTTTTCAACCCTTTAAAACAAATAAAGATAGATCTTTTAGCCATAAAAACTCTTGCTAAAAAACACTTAAAATATAGAAATTTTTCTTTTCTAAAAACTTGTCTGAAACAACTCAAGAGAAGGCATATTTATAGCCTTCAAAAATTCTGCCCGTTGGCAGTCTGGAAAGGGCAGAAATTCAGAAAAATCATCACGGAGTCATTGTGGTCAATACCATGGTCCAACAATAGAATGTGATTTTATGGAATGGATGATTTGGGCTCTGAAATGAAAAGTTTGGGAACCAATACTAACTCGAAAAAATCAACTTCGGGTTCAAGAGTCGGTATTGGTTTAGTACTAGGGCCCAAATCAAGGAAATGAGATTCACATTCTCTTCCCAATAATAGAATGTGATTATCCAAAATTAATTGGTGATTCAATTTCTAGATCTATGGGTACGGGAATAAATGTTGGCTCTGAAAATTGGACCAAATTGGTTTGTGGTTTAGTTAGACCACTAAGAGTTGGGGATTGAGGTTACATTCACATTCAAGTTCAATCTCATTGAATGAAAAACATACCAATTTGTCTAAGGTTTGGAATTGGTCAAGTTCAAGTTTGTGTGATGAGATTGAATCTTGATCAAAGTCTTCAAGATTCCAAGATTTTTTGTTTTCATCAATATCGTTAGAAGTGTCAGGAATAGTAAAAGATTGGGTAGGGAGAGTTTTCTTATTCCTACGCATGTTTTTCGATCGACTAAGTCTTACTTCTATCATATTTAAAGGGTCACTTTGGAATTGAATCATAGATTCCATACTCTTTTCTAAATCAGTATGTTCTTCTTAGAAAATAGAGTAAGGATCTTTAATTTGAAAATTTTGACGGGATTTTGAGTCTTCTAGAATTTGAATTCGTCACTCAAGCTATTCTAAGGCTTTCATCCTCTTTTTTCAATCAATTGATTCTTCTAATGGTTGTTCAGGAGGAGTAATTGAAGCTGGATGTTAGTAAGGTGGTTGACAATATGACTCGGGGGAGTTGTATCTCCATTTACTCTATGAAGAGTAGTGATGATTATTCTAGTCTTGTTCATAGTATTGAGACTGGGGCATGTATTGATTCGGATAAGACCAATCCGGCACATTAGGTTGGTTAAAGTTATTATATGCTGGGTTGGTAATATCCGAAAAAGTGATTGGAGTGTAATATAGATTACCATTAAAATTGAAAAAATTATTGTTATAAGTCATATCACACAAAAAATGTCAAAAACAAACAAACAAAAAAACAAACAAATAAAAAGAAAAAATCTAAGCTAAGTTAGGGTAGACTTAGACCTAGACGACTCCTAACTGGTTAGACTGTCCATGGGGGTATATTGCAGAATCTGACCACAAGTTAACCGGTCAGGTAGGGGTAAGATCAGTAGGAGGTATCCGTGCCTAAGCAGCGGGCCTAATTATGCAGAACCACTGTTCTTCGAGGTTTCACCTCATCAATTCCCAACCTTTGACACCGATTTGGCAAGAGTAAAATTCTAATCAACTTTCCCCTTAGGTCAGTCTCCTATATGAGTCTGAGATGTCCCTAGGGCCAACGTCTACTCAGTTTTAGTTGGGCTTAGGTTAGTGAGTGAGGAGATTATTTGTGAGCTAAGGGAGGGTGATGACTTACCCACATTATCCTGTTTATAGGACAAGCCCTTATTTCAGTTTAGTGCAGTGTACAAGTATATAGAAAAAGTAACACTCAATCAATATTTTATACAAGAATGAACCTTATATTAAATGCTATGCACACATTCCTTGGCTCCAGCTTTCTTCAACATTAAATAAAAATATAACGAAATAGACACATGCCTAAATACAAAGTCTAAACTGTTTTTAGCATTTACAATCAACCTTTTACTACTAAATTAGAAATGTATGTACAGTGAGTCAAACAAGAAAATAAATAGCTCCAGATATTTAAATTTTGTAATTCAGCCAACCTGTAAAAAATACAGGTTAGTAGTTCACTCAGATTGCTATAGGAATGCAGCAAACTAAGGGCTTTTAGGCTCTACTTCTAGAGCAGAGTCCAATGCCACTTATATGTCTATTGTTGCAAAAATTTTCTTGTTGTTAAATTTATACACCAAGAAAAAAGAAGAAGTTAATCAACAAAGTAAACAAAAAATAGTTACTTACCGTTCCTCCCCGGCAACGGCGCCAAAAATTTGATTGATTTTGAACCTGCAAATAGAAAATACAGAATTTCAGAACTTAAGAATAAAATATGCAAGTACTCAATTCTACCGCTATAGTGAATGCCTATGCGGGTCGTGATCCATAAAGAAGAACTAGTGATGGAGTTTTTTAGTAAGTTCTCTTTAGTTCACTTAAATGGTTAAAGTTCTTCTTTTAGTTCTTGAAAAGAAAATGAGAAAAAGAGTTATAGTTAAGTTAAGAAGAAAGTGGTAGATTAAGAATGTGGAGAAAATATGATTTTATACAAAGAAATTAAAAAGAGTGAATAAAAGAGTTGGGAGATGGTAGTGATCTAAACTAAGAATTAAAAAAAAAACTAAAGAATTTACTTACATCTTCCGATTGATGACTTATCTGGAATCCTTGTCAACGGTGTACCTTTAATTGAAGGCGAGCGAAGTATGACAGATGAGATCTTCTCCATTCCTAATCTATACTATGAAATGAAGGTGCAAGCTATATTACAATATAAATGGTTATTCATCACCATAGGCCATCAATGACACTTACATGGGCGAGGCAACTTCGAAGCTTTTGGAGTCGTTTGGATTCACAAACACAGAAGAGAAAACCAACAAAAACTAGAGTAGAAAAGAAACTTCAATTGAATTTAATAACAATGAAAGAAAGGAAGAATGCTCACACTGGTGTCACTCTCAGTACAAGCATCACTCTTGTTCTCCCATGAAACTGTTCTTCGATCTCAGTTACATAAAAAAATAAAAATTTACATTTAAAAGAGAAAGAAAAAATCTAAGTTAAACCTATACAGAAATCTATTCTATTCCCAGCTAATCTCCCTCTGCCTCTGATGTGTGGGGTATTTATAGGATAGAAATGGATAAAATGAGTCAAAAGATAGGAGGAGCTAGCTATTTATGAATTTGAATCCTTCCCTTGTCTCTAAACTTGATTTGATGTGGATATTCAATTCTGAACTGTAACTTATTGGCGTGTTGATTGCTGAATATAACTTATCAAATGATAGAATTAAAAACAGTGATCAACGTAATAGTTGTAAATCTTTAAGTCTTCTTCCTGGATCATCTTGAATCATCAGATTTAAACTTCAGTAACAAAAGTTATGATTCAAATAGTGAAATGTATTCAGTCTAAATTACTTCATCTTATCCGTTGATCTTCTCTCTATCCATTTATCCCTTTGGATTTTGAATTTCAGATTAGATTTGGCGGTCTATCTCTTTATCCTCAGTGAAATCAATAAGGTCTTCTTCTAATACTTTTTTCTTTGAATTTGAATGATATTATCTCATCTGATATACCCGGTCTTCAGATAAGATGGCCTTTAGAAATTCTGGATTTGAATCGATCCCCTTTCTTTTGAGTTTTTAGATTTAATTGGATAAATCTGTCTCTCTCTCTTTTTTCTTCCTTAATTACCTTACGTGACATTAAACATGAAAATATATTAATAGCAGAGTTTTATTTAAATAAAAATGCAGAAATGTGATACATATGATATGAAAACATGCAACGCACGTGTGTGATCACCCAACAAATAACCCACAATCTCTGAGAGAGAGAGAGAGAGAGAGAGCTAGGAGCAGAGTGAGCGAGAGAGAAATCACCCAAAAGATGATCTGACGACTCTTGTGCTCCCTTCTCATCTTCTCACATAAGCTAGCTTTCTTACCGTATCACTACACACACACACACATAAAGTGAGTTGATCCTCTGACAACCATTCTCACTGATTCTGTGAGAATATTTATATGGGTCATCGGATCTGATAGAGATTTAGTTTTATTTGATTTGGTCTATTAGATCCGATGGCCCACATAAAAGTTCTCACAGAAATCTGTGAGAAAGATTCTTAGGGGATGAGCTCCCTATATGTCTCTCTCTCTCGATATATATATATATATATGTGTGTGTGTGTGTGTGTGTGTGTGTATGTATATATATGTATGTGTGTGTGTGTGTGTGTGTATATATATATATATATATATATATATATATATATATATATATATATATATATGTATATATATATAGAGAGAGAGAGAGAGAGAGACGTGTGTAGTTTCAGAAGGATTTGAGCCCGAATCCTTCTCACTAAAATACTAACATCCGACATTCAAATACAAGATACACTCCGTAGAAGTTGATCTATATTATTTAAAATAACTAAAAATCAAAAATCAAGTGTTTTGAATACTTTTTGCCCTTCCATCAAGCGGCGCAAAATGGACGACCGAAAGTAGTGAGTTTGTCACTCCGGCTTCCTCAAATACGTGAAAACAGAGTCGCGATGAGAGTCAGCGATGTGTATACGCGAGGAGAATACCTTACGTATACATGATAAGCCTAAAGTAACCTGAATAAGTTATATCCATCAACTATGAAAGCAATAAGGTCACTGCAATAATACATGTAATTCTCACAGATGATAATATTATTTCACGAATAAATCAATAGAATAGACATAAAGTCCAAGCTACAGAGAACTGATAGATATCAACAAGATAAAGGAAGACATGAACCGTATCAAAGAATTCTGTGATCGAGCAAAAGAGATTCCGTACTCCTCAGATATTTGTGATCTCCTCTGATACCTGCTCAGTAAAAGAATACTCATATACCTGGATGTGCACATATAGGGAGTCAGAACTCTCAATGAGTGTATAAGAATAAATGAGAAGATGCACGTGCATATATCGTGTGATCATATATGATACTATCATGAAGGTACACTTGATATGGAAATGATATGAATAAAACAATAATAAGAAGAGAGTATGGTACAATAAATATCATTCAACTTAGTACATAAATCATGATGACATACAATACCTAACTTTAAAAGTATTGAGATCAATCTATTAAATGTCATACGTCAGGTCAAGTGTACAGTTAGGTGTCTATCATAACATACATGTATATGACAAGCTAGCACATATCAATTATGGTGTACATGTCAGTCAGTTGTTATTGATTATGTTAGCGAACACCAATTGCCACCTGCAATAGATGCATTCCATATTACGCCGACTACACATGTCAATCGGAGTCCTATGTTATTGAAACTGATTGGTTGGAGACAGTGTCTCTATTTTAAGTGGATCCTGTACACACCCAGAATCACGGCCTAGACTCATGGCACTGAATCAGGCCCTACCGGCCATCATATCCGAACTGACGACAGAGATCAGAGCGCACAGCGGGAGCATGGTGGGATCATAATGCACAGATAAGCGATGTGAAATCGAGAAGACGTCATTCGTGATCGATCATTCTTCTTTTGAGTCTCATCCTATTCTGTCCATTCCTTGATCAATAATTATTCAAATTTGATCCCCCTTTATGATTTCCCTGCCTTATTGAAATTTCGAGGACGAAAATTTTTTGTAAGGTGGGTAGATTGTAATATTCTCCTTTCATAACACCCGAATTGATAATTAAAATGTTAAATAATAAATTTAAAAAATATTACTTAAATTTTTAAAGCTATGGCTCGAACCGGGTCCATCTATATCAAATTCTAATGCCCAAACCATGTGCCACATTGGCGTGTGGTTATGAGGGTGAGTCAATTTATTTGAACTAAATTTAAAGTCAATTTCAATTTTCAACTTAAAGATCTCATAAAATCCTTGTTGATTCTGAAAATAACCTAATCTATCAGTTGTAACTTACAGCTAAAAATCTGAATTTAAACTCTAACCTAATAAATTATCATACCTCATTTTATTCATCCTCCCAAGAAGAAAGAAAACTCAAAAATTCTTTCATATAAATTTATCTTTCCTCTCACCTCTATGATTTCTCTCCTTTAACTTAATCTAGACGAGGCACATGCTAACTAGACATGAGAAGGAATAATTTAGACTGAAGGAAAGCAATTCAAGTGAGTGTATTTTAATTTATATTGTTTTATTCATTCGGGCATTCCTTGAGCAAGTTATATTGTTTCAGATATTTCATTATCAAAACTCCACTCTAAAAGCCAGAAAAAATATGTAGAACACCCAAGAAGTGCCTCCTAATTTTCGTTATTTTTATTTGATTTTTACAATCTTTTTATCATAAAAAAGAAAAATTAAATTTAATGAAAATTAGAAAAGGTTATTGTAGCAGACCCGACATAGTAGCAGACCTGGACATAGCACTGTAGCAGATCCAGACCCAACACTGTAGCAGACTCAAACCCAGACCCGACACTGTAGTAGACTAGACCTGACACTATAACAGTCCAGACCCAATGGCAAACAGACCCATTAAAGATTTTAATTAATTTTAGGCTTATATAAATTCAGAAAAATTGGAAATAAATTCAAAGAAAATTCAAAAAGACATATTTAAATTCTTAATATTATTGTAAGCATTCTAACCTTTAAGTAAATTTTAATTCATTGAATAATTGAATTTATTTCTGTTAAGTTATTTAGATAAAGTTAGCTATTTCAACCACTTAATTAATCTCCTTGCAGTATAAAAATTATAAACTTCCTTAATTTAGTTTTGTATAATCTTATACCTTGGATCTTCAGTTTATCTGGCATTCAATCATGCAAATTTATTTTTCAATGTTAGTTTCCAAATTCAGGAGATTGAATTGTTTGGGATTGTTAAAAAATCATTATTTAGGAAAATAATTGTAAAAATAATTATAGTGAAAATTTATGAAAAGTTCTATTTTAAATCTTGGATATTATAAAGCGTGATTGAAATCACCTAGAGGGGGGCTGAATAGGTGACTAGCTAATCTAAAGGTGAATTAATGCGCAATTAAAACTATTAATGTAAACTAAAAACTATTATGCACAACACACCAAGTAACACAAAAGTGTAGCCGAATTCCCCGTGAAGGGCTCTGGACTATCTCCTCAAGATTCCTCTAGATAAGAGTTGAGGTGCCGCTTTGACTCTCTTGGTTGAATACAAGTGTGATCAAACAATCCCCAAGCATATATCAATTTAAGCACAAATATATATCAAGCATATAAAATGAAAGCAATATAAGCATGCAAGATATAAAGACAAGTGAGAGATAGAGTGAGCAACCGCAAACACAGGAGATTTGTTTCGAGGTTCGAGCTCCCTTGCTCTACGTCCCCGCCTTCAACACTATGAAGGATTTCCACTAAAAACGATCCCACCGGATCACTCGATGTCGCAACACCTACAAGCGAGTTCACACTAGAACTCCTTTGGACTCTCTCGTCCCTCTCTTGTTCCCGCAAGAATAAACAAACGCAAGCATGCAAGCTTGCCGAGGCCGCACCTCTACGCCGAGCTCTCACTAGAACTCGAAACAACGCGAACCCGCAAGTTCGCCTCCTCAAATACAAAGATGAACTCTTGGTGATCTAAACACTTTGATCACCTAAAACAATCTCACAACAACTCTCCTATAGGAATGATATAGCAATGGAAAACTCAAGTATGTGTGAGAAAATAAGAATGGAATTTGTGGTGAAAAACTCAAAGAAATCAGTTTTGAAAACTCTTGGCAAACTCTCCTTTTAATTTGGAAATATTGGCTCTAAAACATATGGATATAACCACTGATATAGGTAGAAAAAACTAGCCTAAAAACTCTCTTAAAATCTTGTGTAAAATAGGCCAAGGGAGCCCCAATTTATAGGCTCCAAAAATCTGCCCGTTGGAAGCCAACTCAACAGTTCTGACTGCTGACAGTCGACCGCCCGGTCGACTGCCAACGGTCGGATTTCCGACCGTCGGGAAGGTCAGTCGACCGGCCGGTCGACCGCCAACTGGGCAATGGCCTAGCGGCCAACCGCCCGGTCGACCGGGACATTTCCAGAAAGCAGCCACTCTCTGACGGTCGACCGTGCGGTCGACCGGCCCTGACCGTGCACGTTTTGTGCAAATCGGTAGATCGCCCGGTTGACCGACCTCTGGCGCGGTTGACCGTGCGGTCGACCGGCAGAAGGCCAAAAATAGTATTTTTAGGGATTTAAAAGTTGTCTTTTTACCTTTAATAAAATCTCATGAATCCACAAAAAATCTACAAAAATAAGTTCAATATTATACTTTAATATACAAACATGTTTGAGTAAAATCAAAACATGTTACAAACATTTTGAACTATTTTTGTGTTATGAAAATTTTGACTTTAAACAAAATCTGTATTTTTTCCAAATTGATTTTTTCAAAACTTCTCCAAATACAAAAGCAAAATATTTTAAACACTTTTAAAGCTTAGTGTGTATGGATATGATCCACTACACATATATGATGAAATATCTATGTTTTTGACATTAAGCGCTAAAATAATTTTGGTTAAAACACATGTATATATGAAACTCCAAAAACTAAAACGGTATTTTTCTAGAACTAAAAATCTTCTATGAAAACACATATAAATCTTGTGTGTGAGTGTATATGTACTTGAGCAATCCACCAACTAATCTATCCTTTACATTTTATCTAAAATAAAATCTTAACAAAATAAATTTAGACACAAGTCTTCTCTTGAAGGTCTTCACTTGAAAATCTTCTTCTCCTTCTTGACTTGGTCCAAAACCTTGATCAAAGAGTTAGACTCCTATTGATTACTTGATGGGGTCTTGATGCACAAGCTCTTGATCAACACGTGCTAGCTCTAAATCTTGACTTGAAATCCTTTGTTGAAGTTAAACACCTACTAAGATCTTGATCATATATTTGAGACTAATTAAACACAAGATCATTAGTACTATAACTATATGAGTTAATCATCATCAAAACTAGAGTGATGAGCCTTTAGGCCAACAATCTCCCCCTTTTTGATGATGACAAAACTCATGGAGTTATATATGCATTGATTAAAATTAAGCTTCATAGAAGCTCCCCCTTAACTCATGCATAACAATGAACCAATAGATATTGCAATGAAGAGTATAAAACTAAACAAATTATATGCATAAACAAGGTAGGAGAAAACACATAAGTCAAAAGTTCTTTTCAAAAAAATCTTCTCCCCCTTTATGTTTAAACATTATAAATCATTCTCCCTCTTTTTGTAAAATCATAAACTCAATATATGTAAAAATTCAAATAAGCATATATAAACTCAAAATCTTTCTCCCCCTTTTTGTCAATCATCAACAAAGGGGTAAAATAAAACAAATCAATAATAAGGATATATATGCGATATACATTCATGAAGAGGAAGACACTAAGTTAGCTTCCCTGCATACATGCATTACATGAAGAAGGGATGACAAGCCCTAACTCACATAACACATAATATACAATGCACAAGTGTAGATGTTATGCTCCCCCTACACACGTGTATCATATAAAGAAGAGATGTCAACCTCCTCAATATAAGATACACTCAACATGAATTTATATATAGAAGAGATGTTAAGCTCCCCTTGCGTATAGACAATGCATATCAAAATATTCTTAACACAAATTGTTATAATACTTAAACAAATTTTGAGATACCATTTGTATATAAACAAAATTTTAAGATTGACATCAATTTGAGATATCAATTGTAAATAAACAATACAAATTTTGAATTTTTCTTAAATCAACAAATCAATTTGAGATATCACAAGATTTTTGATATCATTTGGAATTGAAAATTTGTGATACCAATTGAAATTGAAACACTTGTACATTTTGATACCAATAAAAGAAAATATTTTATATATACCAATTGAAATATATGATAAATTTTTGATACCAAATAGGTAAAACATATTGATACCAATTGAAATTTAAACCCAACTGGAAATCGAAACATATTGATACCAATAGAAGTATATTGTAAATTTTGATATCAAAAAAAATACTAATTGAAAATAATGCATAAGCTCAATTGAGATACCAAATGAAATCAAGATTTAAATCAAGCTTAGTATAAACATAATTTGTACTTTGAACATGTAAATATATTATAAATCAAGCACTACAAATCATATATATATATGAAAAATAAAAATTTCAATAGAAATTGATATTATTTGAAATTTAAAGCATACATATATAGAAAACAAAATATGAGTATACAAAAAAATATCAATTGTGATGCCAATTGTGATGAGAATCAAGTGTATAACTCATAAAGATCCACCCTTTTCATGCACATGATAAAAGATATGTAATTTGAGCATACAAGGCATGGTCGCTCATCCATCCGCCCTTTAATAGGGTAGAAGTTTTCAAAAATAGATTTGAGAATAGTTGCATTGTGAAAACACTACCAAATGAAGAATAGATAACTAGTTAAAGTAATTTTTGAAAAACTAGTTAAAAATCCTTCATACATGAAACCAAAAGATATATATCTCATGAATCATACCAAATACATAAGAGTTGACACTCAAAATCTATATAGCTCAAAAATTATCATGAAAACAATGTCATGAGTAAACAAAATGAAGTGTGAGTGCACAAGAATCATGTAATTAGCATTTTCATGAAAATAATCAGTAAGGCTCAAAACAAACATGAATATCATTATATCAAACAAATATGAAAATCATAAAGATTTATTTTTCATTCAAAAACAAACTTCAAGATATATGTATGATTTATCAAAACTAATAATATACATACATATCCCAAATATAAAAAGAGTCCATAATGTAAATTGCATGAAGGCAAGTGACTCAAGGGTATACATGTATATTTATTAGTTTTGGACAAAGATTACATATACATGAAGCAAAGCAAGCAAAAAGATAGGCAAGACAAGTATAAATGAGGGAATCATCAAAACTAGGCTAGACATGTGCATGTAGTGAGTACAAATGAGTAATGAAGTGCAAACATATATGAATCAAATGTTGCTCGCTATTTGTACAAGTATATACACAAGTTTTGACAAAAACTACATCTAAACAAGTATTTACCTTATGAAGCATAAATACAAAACATGAGCATGCTAAAAAATTATCAATTATAAAAGCATGTAACAAAATAGGAGTTTAGAGATAGTTACCAAACCAAAGAATTATACTCTAAGTCTTCAAAACATGGTGGTCTTCCCACTAAACTTTCTTGATAGCGGTGCATCAATTTGTAGTGTCCATCAAGCCCATGCATTCACCATCAAAGCACCAACTCTCTCACGTCATGTGAGAGCCCACACCTACATCAAACACAAGAGGTGAGGGTTTTTGTACCCATTTTCTTTTGGGTCCATAGGGATTAGTCTTATTCGGAACCCAAACATTTTTATTAGCAAAATTAATAGCATTTATCTTATCATAACAAAACTTTGCTAAATGGCCTTTGCGGCCGCAATGTGTATATTTGTACACTTTAGTATGCACATGTGAATAAGTGTGATCATGACATGCAAAATGTACATATGTATGTTGTGGATGATGCGCATGAACATGTGAAGCTTGTTTCTTTGAAAACAAGGTTTTCAATCTATTATTGTTAAATGCACAATTACTCAAAGTTGAGCTCAAACAATCTATTCTATTATTCAAAAATTTAATCTCATTTTTATTTATAGTAGCATGAAAAGCATGGTCAACACTCTTTTTTTTTAGAAACGTTTACTTTTTTTTTCAACAATTTTTCTTTTTAAAGAGTTGTTTTCTTGTAAAGCAATTTCTTTTTCCTATTTCACCAAAATAATTTTATTTTTCAAAGAAGTATTTCCTTCACAAAGATCATTTAGCTTAGAGGACAAGGAAATATTCTCATTTTTCAAGAAATCGTTTTCTTTTGAAATGCATTCCAATTTATTTTTAAAAGAGTCATTTTCTTTTAACAAAAAAGTGTTGTTCTTTTTCAATTTATTATTATCCTTTTTAAGCAATTCATATTTTTCAAGAAGTTGTTAACAAAATGATTCAAGCTCATTGTAAGACATATCAACATCCTCTTCAAACTCGGATTCAGAGTTTACCTCAAGGGGGTTATCCCGTTGGACCATGTAGCATACGTTGGAAGCATCACTTCCATCATCTGGGTCACTCCTGGCATAATATTGCTTCTGTTCACCAAGGTAGACTATTGTATTTCATACTACAAAAGTCGAATCAAGATTAGAAACCCTAGATAAATATTCATCATTTAGGGTACTCTTTAATGCATGGATGGCTTTTGAGTTAGCCTCTAGATGTTTGCAATTTAAACAATATGCATCTTTAATGGTGGCAAAATAAACATGAATACCTAGGGTTTTGAGGTATAATGACATCTTAACTTACCAAGTTTGGATGTTAAGAATATCAGAAGTGGGAGGTTGCATGAAATCCATGTGTGTGTACAAATATTGTGATTAGCTATAAAAGAGGATCTTTAATTCAAGGTTGTTAGACCCAAATTAAGAGCATGAGGCTCTGATACCAATTGAAATCACCTAGAGGGGGGTGAATAGGTGACTAGCTAATCTAAAGGTGAATTAATGCGGAATTAAAACTATTAATGTAAACTAAAAACTATAATGCACAACACACCAAGTGTAACACAAAAGTGTAACCGAATTTCCCGTGAAGGGCTCTGGACTATCTCATTAAGATTCCTCTAGATAAGAGTTGAGGTGCCGCTTTGGCTTTCTTGGTTGAATTCAAGTGTGATTAAACAATCCCCAAGCATATATCAATTTAAGCACAAATATATATCAAGCATATAAAGATGAAAGCAATATAAGCATGTAAGATATAAAGACAAGTGAGAGATAGAGAGAGCAATCGCAAACACGGGAGATTTGTTTCGAGGTTCGAGCACCCTTACTCTACGTCCCCGCCTTCAACACTATGAAGGATTTCCACTAAAAACGATCCCACCGATCACTCGGTGCCGCAACACCTACAAACAAGTTCACACTAGAACTCCTTTGGACTCTCTAGTCCCTCTCTTGTTCCCGCAAGAACAAACACATGCAAGCACGCAAGCTTGCCGAGGCCGCACCTCTACACCGAGCTCTCACTAGAACTCGAAACAACACGAACCCGCAAGTCCGCCTCCTCAAATACAAAGATGAACTCTTTGTGATCTAAACACTTTGAACACCTAAAAACAATCTCACAACAACTCTCCTATAGGAATGATATAGCAATGGAAAGCTCAAGTATGTGTGAGAAAACAAGGATGAAATTTGGGGTGAAAAACTCAAAGAAATCACTTTTGAAAACTCTTGACAAACTCTCCTTTTAATTTAGAAATATTGGCTCTAAAACATGTGGATATAACCACTGATATAAGTAGGAAAAACTAGCCCAAAAACTCTATTGAAATCTTGTATAAAACAGCCCAAGGGAGCCCCAATTTAAAGACTCCAAAAATCTGCCTGTTGGAAGCCAACTCAGCAGTTCTGATTGCTGACAGTCGACCGCCCGGTCGACCGCCAACGGTCGGATTTTCGACCGTTGGGAAGGTCGGTCGACCGGCCGGTCGACCACCAACTGGGCAATAGCCTAGCGGTCGACCGCCCGGTCGACCGGCCATTTCCAGAGAGCAGACACCCTCTGGCGGTCGACCTTGCGGTCGACCGGCCCTGGCCATGCACGTTTTGTGCACATCGGCCGACCGTCCGCTCGACCGACCTCTGGCGCAGTTGACCATGCGATCGACCAGCAAAAGGCCAAAAACAGTATTTTCAGGGATTTAAAAGTTACCTTTTTACCTTTGATAAAATCCCATAAATTCACAAAAAATCTACAAAAATAAGTTCAGTATTATACTTTAATATACAAACATGTTTGAGTAAAATCAAAACATGTTACAAACATTTTGAACTATTTTTGTGTTATGAAAATTTTGGCTTTAGGCTTTAAACAAAATCCGTATTTTTTCCAAATTGATTTTTTCAAAACTTCTCTAAATACAAAAACAAGATATTTTAAACACTTTTAAAGCTTAGTGTGTATGGATATGATCCACTACATATATATGATGAAATATCTATGTTTTTGACATTAAGCTCTAAAATAGTTTTGGTTAAAACACATGTATATATGAAACTCCAAAAGTCAAAACGATATTTTTCTAGAACTAAAAATCTTCTATGAAAATACATATAAATCTTGTGCGTGAGTGTATATGTATTTGAGCAATCTACCAACTAATCTATACTTTACATTTTATCTAAAATAAAATCTTAACAAAACAAACCTAGACACAAGTCTTCTCTTGAAGGTCTTCACTTGAAAATCTTCTTCTCCTTCTTGACTTGGTTCAAAACCTTGATCAAAGAGTTAGACTCCTCTTGAGTACTTGATGTGGTCTTGATGCACAAGCTCTTGAATCAACACGTGCTAACTCCAAAACTTGACTTGAAATCCTTTATTGAAGTTAAACACCTACTAAGACCTTGATCATATATCTGAGACTAATTAAACACAAGATCATTAGTACTATAAGTACATGAGTTAATCATCATTAAAACTAGAGTGATGGGCCTTTGGGCCAACAGTGATTTCTTTACTAAATCTATTAAAATAACTTATGTTCCTGGTGTTTAATAAAATCATCCTGTTTACATATTAAACAAAAAGTGCTCTCTTTTAAATAAATTATACAATTTATAGAATATCTGAATGGATATTTCATTGGGTGTTTATTTTCCTTGAGCATTTATTTTACTTAATTTTGTAGTGAGTTTTTGTAACTATTATCTTCTTCAAAAAATTCTATTTTATATCTAAATTATTGTTCTTGATGATTCAAACTCGTCAACTATCGTCCACATCTATGTGAATTAAATGCAAAATGAATTGCCTTGTGAATTTTTATCCATCTTTAAATAAATTTTGCATATTATTCTTAATGATATCACATAGAAGACTTGATTGATTATACTCGACATCTACCTGATAATTAAACTGACCATGTTACTTAACTTACTGAGGAATATTGTTATACGATTACAACATCGTCCCGCTTATCCTGTTCACTGACATCATGTTTAATGATTACACTATTGATGTTGTTACCGTTACCATCACCGAGTTATCCCAATGATCTAGGTAACATATACTTTAAATAATCATGATAATCTAAATAATATGATATTAAACAACTTACACCGGGATTGGGAAAATTGATGGAGGAGATAACTTCTGTATTTGAGGTGGACCTAGGATATAGGTTGTGCAGACGAAAGAGGGTTCCACTACAGGGTTCCCGTGGGGTGACTGACACCCATTCTGTTCCTATTCTTATTCCTATTATACATGTTATACATGTTACCTGACTTGTTATACATGCTACATGACTACTTTGTGGTAGGGCCTGGTTCAGCGTCAGGAGTCTAGGTTGTGGTCACGGGTATGTAGGGGACCTACTTAAAACACATATAATGTCTCCAATCAATCAGTTTTAATACCATAGCACCCTGATTGACATATGTAATAAGCGTAGCATGAGATGCATTTACTACATGTGACAATTGGTGTTCGCTGACATAATTAATAACAAAATTGAATTCTTACATTAACATTATAGATTGAACCTGATATATATATATATATGTTAAGAAAGATACCTGACTGTACCCATGACATGACATATGATATTATAGCAGATTGATCTCATTACTTTTAAAGCAGGTATTGTGTGTCATCTTGATACTTGTACTATGTTAATTGATATTTATTGTAGCATACTCTCTTCTTATTACTGATTTATTCATGTCATTTTCTTATCTATTATATCTTCATGATAGTATCATTGCTCACACGATATATGCACGTACACCATTCCCGCATTTTTACATACTCATTGTGAGTTCTGGTTCACTGGATTTGCACATTCAGATATATGGGTATTTCTTTTACTGAGCAGATATTTGTGGATATCGTGTGGATCTGTGGAGTACATTGTCTCTTTACTTGATCACCGGACTTTTTGGGTACAGTTCTTATCTTCCTTTTTATTATGTTGACTTTCTTTGATCCTCTATATATATTGGACGTGATAGTTATGTTGATTATTCATAAAATAATATTATCATATGTAGGATTTATATGTTATATTACAGTGGTTATTATAGTTAATTTATTTCAGGTCGTTTTAGGCTTGACGTGTATACATGGAGTATTTTTCTTACGTCGCCAACTCTCGTCGCCACTCCATTTTCGCGTATTTTGAGAAGCGGGACGTGATTAGATTTATGTCTTTAGACATACAAATTCTCGATCCGATCATTTGATCATGATCTAAATATTTAAAAACTCTTACATACTAATTTTTGTTATGTTTCAAATGTTCTAACCGTTAAACTAACCAACTCACTGTTTAAGTCGTCCGTTTTCCCTACTTGATGCATAAGCAAAAAGTATTTAAAATACTTGATTTTTTGTTTATAAATACTTGAAATAATATAAATCAACTTCAACGGAATAAATCTTGTATTCGGACGATGTATGATTGTATTTGAGTCAGAAAAATGCAGACTCGAATCCTTTCAGAACTACACAAGTCTGTCTCTTCAGATACACAGGCAGCAGCAGCAACAACAGAAGTCTAAATCATACTCAGCGCATGACCATTCTTGCTGAGAGACATGCATTGTAAGCTTGACTAAACAGCCACAATAAGATATACTTGGCTTGCCAGTAAGTTTCATCAAGAATGAAAGCCATTGTTTCACAATACATATATTTTAGCTTTGAAATAGCCATGAACGGCATCATCAATCATCACAAAGAATAGTCTCGTTCCTTCTGTATAATGTACAATGTGCAAGCATCAGAAGCAATGAAATCAAGTTCCACAGAAACTAAAGAATACAAAAGCCATGGTTAATATCTCAAAGATCAGGTCAAGAATTTGCACCAAGGACCAGAGAAATATATTCATACACAAGTAATCAGCTTTCCATCATATCAGATACTTTACATATACATCTGAAGTTCATGATAACACATCCACAATAAAAGAAAAGTCACCGGAAGAAATAGTCATCTGAAGTTCATGATAACAGCTTCCTATCAAATTTATGTTTCATCGACCAAAAATTTTCAAACCATATTTCACAGATTTTAATATCAAGAAATACGTTAAATGCTGCATAATGAATCGCTGCAAAAAATAAAATAAATGAAAGAATATTAAAAGAAGACAAATTCTCTCTATGATGGGCTTGAACATATAGAACCAAAACTGGAAGGGGAAAAAAAATTACAGAGCAACATAAAATTCTGTTATGCCCCAATGAAAGTGTCTGTGACATCTGTGAATCCAGAAGAATCATTAAGGCTAGACATCGTATATCATGCCCACTTCAATCAGGCTAACGTGAGGGATGCTCAAGGCCACTGAAGGTCCCCTGCAGCTTTTCTGTAGAAAAGAGTAAGCCACATCAATGACAAATTTCTTCACAAATGATGAATTCTTCCTCGCTTTGATATAAGGATGCACCATCACATATGCGACTCCCGCCTGCTTAACCTACACAAGTGTCTCCAATTCTTCCTTCACCTGTCCATATAACCCCTGGAGTCGGGCAGCTCGAACCAGACTCGCCGCTTATGGCTGGCACCAGGTAGTTCTTGCTCGTATAATGCTTGCAAACTCTGAAGAGTTTCCGACTTGCTGCTGCTGATCTGAATTGACCCACTGCAATATTCATCCTTCATCACAAGAGGCGTGCTAAACCTCTCAGAAGTTCTAATTACAGCCATTCTCCCCTCAACCGATGTCTCATTGTCCCCACGTGAGGTTTCCTCACCTTCCATCTGGATGAATTCTGCAATGCTCATCACCATGTGGTTCTCAAAGTAGACATCATCCTTTGCGACATCCTTATATCCATGCCTCACAATGCACCGGTACATCCGGTACATATTGGGCCTGATTGGTCGTGGGACAAATGGGACTGGCACTGATTTCACACAAATGAAGACAAGGATTTGGTAGAAAGCCGGAAGATTGGTGATGAAATGAGAGAATATTGGAGGTACTCCTGTCACAAGTTCAGTGCAAATGAGCCCAATCCTAGGGACCCGAACAACTCCAAGGCTGGGGCCAAGTGTGATAATCCATTTCATCGAGACCTTGTTTTGTAGGTCAAATAGATGTTTACGGTGAGTGCCATAGTGCCAAACATACATAATAAACATGAAAATGAGGGGCAACGTAAGAGAGATCCAACCTCCCTGTGGGACTTCCATCATTGCAGAAGACAGGTAGACAGCCTTAATTGACCCAAAGAAGAGAAGGAATAAACGGGCATAGAACACGTGCTTTTGCCATACAAAGATCATGACCAGGGCCATCAACCGTGTTGTCACGAACATTACAACAACGCAAGCAATGCCTAGAGATAAAGAGTCATGTTAACGTTCTTTAGAGACTAAATTTTAAAGTTTGAGATAACATAATGATCTTTATACAGGTGTCATGGTGTGTGTACCATTTATACAAAAGAAACCAAGATCACAAAAGGATTGTGAACTAACTTGTGTTGGGATGTGTAAAAATATTTTTTTTTCAATTTTGTTGATTTTATGTTCAGGAACATATAATTCTAGAAGATGGGTATTTGAATACTGAGAACCCAAACTCACGCTGTAATTTGAGCAAGTTATTGATTTATAGCTAAACTCAGCTTGTTAATTGCTCGTCTTTTCATCACAATAAATTAAGCTAAGCTTGACTGAGTGCAAGATACATGATGGGGATCGCTCCAGTTGTTATTTAATAGTCTGTTTTAAATTATTTTTATTTTATTTAGTGTATTTTTTTAATCCCACATCGGTTGTGATGGGGAACTCTTTCTTGTAGGGGGTCTATATAACACCAAGACTTGTAGTATTTTAATGAGACTATGATGAATTGAATTTAAACCTTTTTGTAGCAGGGTGATTTGCCATCCAAATTTGAATCCTTACATGGTGATGTGCAGAGTGGGAGAGAGATCTCCCGGGTGCTGAAACCCGAATCTATCTTTATCCCCTCAAAACTCTAATTTCTATCGCTTCCTCTTCTTCCTCATTTTCGATTTACATCAGTTTGGTATCAGAGTCAAATTCCTGCTCTTCTCTTCCTCCACAAAAAATCCCCCCCCCAAAAAAAAAACCCTAGCTTCCACTACAGATCTCCAAAAAAAACCTAAATCTTCACTCTTTCTTTATTCTCTAGTTCAAAAAAAATATGAAACCCTAGATTGTATTAAAAAAAAGAAAAGAAAAGAAATGAAAAGTAAAATGAAAATCCTCAAATTAAACAGAGTTATTGTTCAAATCACCCTTAACCTCTCCTCTTCGACGACTTCTCCATCCTGACGCCACATGCTCCACCACCCTCCTCACCGCACCTATTCATCCCACCGACTCACCACCTTCCATCGCGAAGCCGTCGACATCAGATTTCCACGCCACCGAGGTCTGCCCTCAGTCGTCATCTTCATCACAGAGCCCACGTCGTCGTCGAAATCTGCTCTTCATCGAGATCTCATCGTGACACCAAATCCTGCTGCCCTCCTCTCATGACGACAGCACAGTGACCTCGATCTCACCAACGACCTCGCCTGATGTCACAACAGAGCTTTCAACCTCCACGAGCGTCAC
Organism: Agave tequilana; assembly: GCA_038442645.1. Lineage (NCBI taxonomy): Eukaryota > Viridiplantae > Streptophyta > Magnoliopsida > Asparagales > Asparagaceae > Agave > Agave tequilana. The sequence goes on from JAVJIF010004167.1 coordinate 67,885, forward strand.
AACCAACTACCTCCATCTCCATCAGGTCTCCTCTTGAGATCGCGTCGACGAGCGGCCGAGCCCCCGGTAACACCGCCATGCCTCCGACGAGACCTCCATCTGATCTCCTCCTCCACGAAGCCACCGACAATCCAAATCGTTGCCGACGTCATTGTCATCCTCGCCAAGCCAAGTCTGACCCAACGCCGCTGTCGCAGTTCTACCATTGCCGTCGCCAACCAACGCCGTCACCAACCAGCTCCACAGTCGACGCCCATGACTCGATCGGGTGTGAAGATAAGAGAGACGATTGTGGTTTAGTTTACAAACCCGAACCCAACTCACTATTAGGTTTAAGTTACCAAAACCCGCAAAAGACTCGACCTGGAACTGTAGCTAACGCCAGCGACTCACTTGCTGACGTCATCGGCTCGACCTGAGCCGAGCCATCAGAGCCGATTGCTGACGTTAGCTGAGTCATAGCTAACGTCATCCCTGCTATTACTGCCATCATCGGCTTGCAATGTTCTAAACGGCGGCCACAGCGGCCGGAAAAATTTATCAGAGATAGGGATATATCGGGGATATATCAGGGATATTTCAAATCAAATGTCAAAATCGGACTGTAATATACATATCTTCTTGTCTTAAATCGCATCTCAATAAGATAATATATGCATAAATAATATAAATCTACATAAAACATCATACTTATATGTTTAAGATATACTTAACTCGATAACTTTCATTAAGCCTATGAATCCATAATCATTATGCAAGTGTAGAATCTTAAAAAATGTCACATACCACATCACTCGAATTACCCAAATACATAACCTAGAAATTGGGTGTAAAACGCTATATCGGATCCAAAATTGCTGAAATTGTGGTCGATATATCGGGTTCATGCCTATTTATCGGCGATTTTGGACGAAAAAAGCCATATCGGTTTGGATGTGCCAAATCATTGCGGCTAGGTGCCGTAAACGCAATATCGGCGCAATATCGGGGTTATATCGGGGATATTTAGAACACTGTCGGCTTGATCTGAGCCGCACTGTTCACAACATTGTTCACTCAGCAACACAGTGACGTTCCGGAGTCCATTTCAAGCCCGTTCGGATTTCAATTTGAATTTCATCTAAAATGTTGGATTAGTAGGTGAGTCCCGGAGTTACTGAAAAGATTTGACAGCTTTTGAGTAGCAAATCAGACCTCCACGAGCTCCTTTTTTGTACCGGTATAGTTCCTGAAATAGTCCAACAACATTTCAGGACCTGTTCGGAGTCTGATTCGAGTTTTTGTTTGAAGCGCTAGGTTCGTAACTGAGCCCCGAAGCTGACATGGAAGAGAACCTCGACTGTATGCTAGAGACACTTTACCTTATCCTCAGACTAGCTCGAGATTTCAATTCCACATTAAAGAGAATAGAGTCACGAGGCGAGGGTCAACATATTAGTAGCATCTCTAGTGATGATGGTAAAGAACCAGAAGTTATTGATGAGACTGAGTCATAGCCAGAGCCAGAAATTGTAGATGAGCTAGAACCGGAGCCGGAAGTTGTTGATGAACCAGATCCATAGCCAGAAGTGGAAGTCTCTTATTGGACCTCTGTAAATCTTCTAGCGGAGCCTATAATGGAGTTATTGTCATTTTCGCCAGCTATGACGGTTTCCTTATCCCTAATTCCGCCTGACGTGTACGAACCGTTATAGATCTTCCTACATGAGGCCGGTTCACAAGAGTTGAGCATCTAGCTATATGGTTCAGGTTTCAGCATAACTGATTTGAGTTGTTTTGTTGCATTTAACCTGCTCGAACTACCTCCTATTTGGCCAATCTGTCACAGAAATCAGTTCCACCTTCACCACTGTGACTCAGTCATGATGCATCACTGTTGATTTCCCATCACCTTGGCCTAATGTGAGATGTGATACCGTTCTATTCGCACGTGCCTGCTATCCGTTAACACTGCATTCACCGGAGATGAATGCTTTTCTAAGCCGGAGAGAATGATGGGGATCGCTCCAGTTATTATTTAGTAGTCTGCTTTAAGTTATTTTTATTTTATTTAGTGTATTTTTTTAGTCCCACATCAGTTGTAATGGGGAACTCTTTCTTGCGGGAGGATATAAGACCAAGTCCTGTGTGTTTTAATGAGACTACGATTAATTAACTTTAAACCCTTTTGTTTAACATGGTGATTTGCTATCCAAATTTGAATTTTTGCATGGTGATGTGTAGAGTGAGAGAGAAATCTCTCGGGTACTGAAGCCCGAATCTATCTTTATCCCATCAAAACCCTAATTTCTATCTCTTCCTCCTCTTTCCCATTTTCGCTTTACATCAATACATCTTATTCAAATTTATTGGGCCCAATTAAGTTTCTTCGCATATTCCTCAGAGTTTGTGCACGAGCATGAGTTTGCTGCATGTCTTCTCCATGTGTTTAAGCCAAATAAGCTTGTTTTCTTTCCTGTGAGTTTAAACTACCAAAATAACTAAAACCATTAAAGTGGAGTAAACAAGTAAAATGCAAACTTTTAATGTTTCGTAGATTTTCTCTGAACCCCAGTGAAATTTTCCTTACCTAACCACATAATCTGCATATTTCCGCAACCAAAGAAATCAAGCAAGATTAGCTATAAACTGCTGCAATATTTGAAATCAAAGAAAAAATATTGGTTCTATAACTAAAACAACCAAATGGAGCCTCAAGGATTGAATGGTTCTGCCACAATTTAATAAGATGTGGTGAAGAACAAAAGAAGCTTACCATAAGCAAGACCAATAAATAATGGTGTCCTGGAAACCAATTGTGACAGCCAGGCAAAGGACCATAAGAATCAAATTTATTTCAGGAATGTATATCTGTCCGCTTATCCATCTCGATGTGTGAATGACCTTTACACGTGGAAAACAACCAAAAGCATGGCATTGCTTCACAATCAAGAATGTCGTGGAGATGATGGCCTGACTGGCAACAATAGAAGCAAGAGTGCCCATCACAAAAACAGGCCATTCTGTGATAATACCAAAATTGTCATCAGTCCAAGGCATGATCATGCTCATGGTAAATCCTTGAAATATGAGCTTATCTGGGATAGATTCATAAAAGCTAATGGATTTGTGATGGAAATTCTTAGAAAAGAATGCAGCCTGTCCCATGTATTGCAACACTAGGCACGGATAAATGATACTGACAAATGCAACCTGCACATGTATCGCTAATATGAGATTCATGCAAATCGCAAAAGCAAGAAGGGCAGTAGGTGTGGGATTTGCCTCGCCAAAAGAACAGGCATTAGAACATGTGAAGAGCAAAAGAAAGAACTTTAGGAATAATGATTTGTCACTATTTCTGCCCAATGAAGAGTAGTTGGCGTCAACAAACCAGAATCCTTTCAGGCCAAGGTTTTTCTATGTCTGCCTGAATTTCCCCGGGCCCAATATGTCCCATCAAGTGTGCTAAATTGTGGGCTAAATATTTCCTGCAAGGCCCAAGCCCAACAAACTCAGCCTTTTATTTGGGCCCAAGCCCAGTTGGCACCAAGTCTATAAATCTTAAGGTATCACGCAAGTCTGGATTTTTCTTTTAATAGAGAACATTCTCTATAATATTGCGCCAATTTTTGTCAGGTGAGAAAACCAAAAAAATCTTTCTTTGACAATGAATTGCAAGTTTTTCAAATGACAAGTTTTTGCAAGGAAAATGTAGTATGAAATATCCAAATTGAATATCACCATATTAGAATACCAATACAGGAGCATATGCATAGTGCTTTCCAGCCCCAGCAACCAACCCCCACAGTTGCACTTCGCTACAACCAAAAGGACTCAAAGGCAAAATCTTTCTCATTCACATTAATGCAACACCATTCAAATGGAAAATCTACTCCATTCAAATTTAGAATAACTAAAAAAGAAAATGACGAAATCGATTTTACTAGCCTTCGCATGAAATAGCACAAAATGGACAGCCGAAAATAACACCATGCTTAGATCTAAGGTTTCAGTGCAATGAATTGTTAATCGAAAGCTTTGATCGTGATCGAAATGCTTTAAAACCCTTCCACACTAACTTTTACTCAGTTTTAAACATTCTAGGCAGTTTTCTTGAATCCATTTTTTTTTCTCTTATCAAAACAAGACAATATTGTAAGCAAATAAAGAAAATACCATGTTCTCTTCAATGTCAATTTAAATTTCAAATGGTAAAAGAAAGGAACTAGATGCATGAGGGGATTTATTTAGGTTTGCATACCCTTAAGGATGCAGAGTTGAACTGTCCATGGTCTGCAAAAATAGCTTCTGTACCTGTTGATGCCACAGATAAAAACTCCCATTATTTTTTAAAAATGAAATATATCAGATAGATGAAAGGTTTTGACTTTGACCAGTAACACACAGAATTATTCCACCAAGAGAGACCCAACCTTCTTTCCCTGTCTTCTTAAAGAATTTAAAAGTTTTGACTATAGAGAAAAGGTTTTGACTATGGAGAAAAGGCCTGGTATATTCTGCGGTTCCAGTGAATCGTATTGTATAAACCAATTACACCAATGCAAAGGAGCCAGATGATAACAACAGGTGCAAAAAGGAAAGCAACTTTCTGGGTACCCCTGTGCTGTAAGGCAAAGAGACCAACCAGCATAAGACAGGATATAATTACCACCTGTATGAAATAAACAATAAGAAAAACTTGCCTCCAAAAACAATTATTCATATATTAAACAGATTGTGGGGTTTAATATGTAGACACAACCAAGGCCATCTGTGTCATGATAACCAAATTGTTTTCAGGAGTAGAGCCAAAGAAATTTTATTCATGCATTAAACACAGGAGTAGATCCCAAAGAAATTTTATCACGCATTAAACAAAATCTGGAATTTAAGATGCAGACACACTCAAGGCCATCACCCGTGCCTGACCAAATTGGCTTCAAGAGCAGAACACCAAAGATTGCTCCAAGGAACAAAATAATATAAGAGCATTTCCTGATTCAGGACGTGTGTGAGCCTGCGAGTATGTGATAAGCATTGAGCATCAAGGATTTCTAAAAGAAAAAAAGAAAAAAAAAATAAGAGAGCAGATCGTGATTCAGAATGTGTGAGTGCATGTGAGTGCGAAGAGGGAGGGAGGGAGGAAAAGAGAGCATTGGCTCCTTCATTAAGTAATTGAGAGCAAATTCTTCCTATTCCCGTGAAGGGCAAATCAAATCAAAGATCTACTATGTTCAAGATCTACCTCATTCTAAGAGCATTTAACATGTTTACATCACAAGCAAAGATTTAGCTTTTCAATTCATATGAAAATCGCTACTTTCGAGTGTCCATTTTGGGCTACTTCCCACATAGGCTATATGTAACACCAGAAGTAGCTTGCAGTAAGTGATACTAGATAATAGAACAATATAATTTTCATAACCAACTCAAAGAAGCATTACTGCAGACAACTTCTATAAAGAAAATCAATAAAGAGAAAAGATACATGAGAAATGCCTTACATCTCAGACTTGGCTGTCAAAATCAAAGTTGCACACATCATGTGGAAACATGTATATTAAGGAGGAATATCCATCTCTTTCATATCCTTGAACATCATCATGTAGCGATGCTGAAATATGATGTGGTTCATTAATGCATATAGGAACTTAGGATTCCTTCAAATTCAAGGGAGTGATTCATAGATAAACCCAAATTGGTAAGAAATTAATTGATGGGGACATCATACCGACTCCTTTTCGTACATATCAGCATTACCGTCGCCATGTCACAACAACCTCTCTTTTGCTATGGTTTTGAGCCATTTTAGTTGTGATTTTCTTTACATTTTTGGACAATTATTTAGACCATGTGTCGTAGTTGTCGTTGTTTTTCATTTGAGTTCAATCAGACTCCGTTTGAGTCAATTTGCGAAGTCTTAATTGAGTCTAGTTGGTTGTCTTATTTTATACTTGTATTAGTTTTAAATTTCTTTTGTTTGCTACCACATCGGGTATGACAAAATTTCTCTTTGTTGGAGTCTATTTAAAAAGACTCAATTCAGTGAATAAAATAATGAATGATTAAAAACTTTACTATTGGTATTCATTTGATCTCCTTTTGATTGAGTCAATTGGTAGTGAAGTCAAGATCCAGATTGCGATCCGTGATCATATCCTCAGTTTAAATTTTCAGTTTTGATCCCACATCATTTTGGTATCAGAGCTAAAATTTCTGCTTCCTTCCACAAAACCCTAGCCTCCACAAAAAAAAATCCAAAACTCTAGTTCTACGATGTTTCTCAATTTTCTTCTCTTCTCTTTAGTTCAAAAAAAAATAAAAAAAGTAAGGAAAAGAAAATTCAAGTTCATGTTCATCATCTCCTTTCTCTGCAACACCACCGCCTGATTCGACCGCCCTCGTCATCAGCCTGCAGTCGCCACCATCACCTCCCAGATCTGACATCGACGACACCCACAACATCACCCCTTATCTTCATCATCAATTGCCCTTTAGATCTGACATCGACGATAGCATCTCAGCCATCTCATTCAACCTTCGTCTAGATCTTGTTCTCCTAACTTCAATTCGAGTCGCCACCGCCACGTCGCCACGTCGATGACCTCTTCGCCCCTCTGACATCGTCCACATCGTCGACAACCTCGCGGCATCTCTCTAACACCGCCATCAAAGCAATAGCCCCCACCACTTCACCCACAAGCCACCAACGTCGCAGTCTTCACCTCCCGAAACCCCCGCGACTTCACCACTACCTTCACCGTCATCTCTTAGTCTTCCTCAATCCTCGCCACTGATGCTAGACCTCCTCTTCTTCGTCTCATCAGCTAAAGATTTCCGTCATCTCCTCCTCACGCCCCCATCATCGTCATCCCACCACCTCTTCAACAGAGCCACCAACAGCCTTGTCGTCTCAGATCCAATCGACCTCAATTTTCTTCGTCGTCTTTGCCTCAACAAACTCACCCTCGTTACAAATCTACCCCTCCATCCTCTGTCCTCTCCTTCTAGTTCGCTTACAACTCGCCGCTCCGATCTGTTGCCCCCCGTCTCGTCGACGTGCATTGTTCACCACCGTTGTCGCTACCAAAGCATCTCGAAGCTCTAGCCTTCGATCGGAGAGGAAAAGGTTAGCAGGTTTAGTTGGGCTTGATTGGATATAAGACCCGACCCGATAACCCGCTTTCTTAACAGGTTTAGGTGAACCCGTTCTCAACTGATCATCTGACCAGTCAACTCAACTGAGTCAACTCAATTTACAGCAGGATAACAGCTATTTCGAGCCTGATTTGCGCTCGATTCGTAACTTTTTGAAGCAGCTAATTTTCAGTCACTAGCGCTACTATTCAAGACTGTTGTAGGTGATTTCATCTCATCGATGTAAGTAATTTTTTAAGTATTCTTAAACCTTATCAATTCTGCTTCTTTTCCAGTTATGCTAGAAATTTGTTTGCACGCAGATTGGTCTATTTTTTGTGCTATCAGTATTGTTTGTTGTTTTACTAAAACTGTGAGCGAGTAATTCTGTTGACTTTATTTGCTATATCTGAATATTAAATTAGAACTAGTCTTGAATCTAGGCATGTGATTGATTTATTTTGAAATATTTTAGACCGGCCAACGACTAACATTATGTGACTATTACTTGATCGCTTTTAATTAAATTCCTAGTGCCTGAGTGTTAAATAAGTTGTGGGATAATCTAGTAAATATTAGTGATTTGAACAACTTGCTGATTTTATAATTCCACGTGCATTTCACATTTGATCACTATTAGGTGATAGAATTAGTTTTCATTCTTACTAATTGTATTTAAGCCTCATCTTAGTTGTTGATTTGCATCTTTGTTCTAGATTTTTTTTTTTTTTTTTTTTGCATTTCGAAAATCACTATTGCATGCCCACCCGTAGTGGAACACAATACCAACCTCAAAATTAACTTCTGAAATGAATCCCACCCTTACCAACATCACAAAACTCCTGAAAGACTTAACCGCCCGAATGAGCATGGTCGAGCAAGAATTGAAAAGCAATAGGGAACATGAGACTGCCGAGAAACTAGTGAGAATGGGCTTCGTCTTGAAAATCGCACGTCTAGGAATAGTGTTCAAACCGATCATAATGGAATGAAATTAAAGAACATTAAACTAGAGGCACCCACTTTTTATGGTAAGTTAGATCAAGTTTTCCTCGATTGGACTTCAGACATGAATCATTACTTTGATTGGCATAATACGTCCAATGAGAGAAGAATTCGATTTGCTAAGATGAAATTAGTTGGTCAAGGTAGGCAATACTAGACAAATATCGAGAAGCTAATGAAACTCAGAAATCAAGAGCCAATTCAAACTTGGGATGAGATGAAGATGAAACTCCAAGAGAAGTACCTCTATGTGTCATACAAACAACGCCTACTTGACCACTGACAGCGTTTGACTCAAGGTAATCGACTAGTGTCGGAGTACATCAAAAAGTTTGATCAATTTTTAGTGAGATGTAGTGAGAATGAGTCTGATATCGAAGTCTTATCTAGATTTCGCTCAAGACTTAAGAATTATCTTAGGTGTGAGCTAATTGTTAGAGATGTCTCTACCCTAGAGCAAGCTATTGAAATTGTCCAGGATTTAGATCAATCCCAAGTTTCTTCGCTCCCTAGACACAAGTTGTAGGGATAACTCCAACAAGACTACTACTTTTAAATTTCAACCCAATCTGTTCTAATCTCAGTCTCGTTTTGGGTCTAATAGCTCCACTCCAAAGCGTGAAGACAGAGACAAGGGAATCGCATGTAAGTCATCTAGATCCATTCAGTATACTCAAAGTTTCAAGTGTCAAGGGTTTGGTCATGTCTCAGCACAGTGTCCGAGTAATACAAGGACGATTATTGAAACCCAATCGGACGGTGATCAGGATGATTTAGAAGAAATCGTCCATGACCCTGAAGAAGAAACTTGGGAAGATGATTTTGATGTTGATCATGTTGCCATCTTGGGATGTCTTTTGAGCATGTACCCACCTTCAATTGATGATACTGACAGGGTTAACCCCCTTCTGAGTGTAATAAGGTGTGCCTTAACTCAACCTAAGGATGATGACGACTGGCGTAAATCTTCAATTTTTTAAACTCTCTCTAAAATAGGTAGCAAGAATTGTCGAGTGATAATTTATAGTAGGAGTCACATCAACGTTGTCGCCTTGGGCATGATGACTAAACCTGAACTAAAAACTGTTCCTCACCCTCAACCAATATAAGGTGTCTTGGGTGAACTCTGTGTCCATTGATATAAAAGAAAGATGTCTTGTTTCAATCCAATTTGTCACATATTCGACAAGATTTGGTATAATGTAGTCACCATGGATGTGGGTCATATCATTTTGGGTCGACCTTGGCTATTTGACATGGACATTACTATCTATGGCTGTTCGAACTCCTGTTCGTTTGTCTATGATAGAAAGAAGGTCAAGCTAGCTCCACTGCGACCTGCCCCTCTGCCTGAAACTAAGCAGACTGATGCATCAAGCAACAAAAAGACCTTAACTCGGATTAGCCTGAAGATTATTAACAAGAAAATTGCTAAAGGGTCTACAATTGTTGCCTTGTTGCCAAGGAAATTACTCACGACTCCCAAGAACAAATTTCTCCTACAACGGTCCCGATTTAGAGAAATTTGTTGATGTCTTTCCAGAGGAACTCCGAAATAGCCTACCTCTGATGCATGACATCCAACACGCTATAAATTTTGTCTCGGGCTCCACTCTCCCCAACTCGCTACAAAATAAATCTGGTCGAGCATGTCGAACTCAAGAGGTAAGTTGATGAACTATTGAGTAAGGGGTTCATCAAAGAAAGTCTGAGTCTGTGCGCTGTGCCAGCATTATTTAACCCCAAAGAAAGACGATCTTGGAGAATGTGTGTTGATTTCACGCCATCGACAAGATCATTAAATATCGGTTCCCCATTCCCAGACTAGATGACATGTTGGACATGATGTCAGACGCCACCATTTTCTCGAATATTGATTTGAAGAGTGGCTACTATCAAATTCGGATTCATCCAGAAGATGAGTCGAAGACCGCTTTTAAGACAAAAGACGGTCTATATGAGTGGATGGCCATGCCTTTTGGCTTAACAGATTCTACCATCATTTCCATGCGTGTGATGGCTCGGGTATTACGATCCTTTATGGGTAAGTTCTTTATTGTGTACTTTAATGACATCTTGATTTACAGCATGACACTAGAGCACCATATAAATCATCTTAGTTAAGTTTGATGCATCTTGAGAAAAGAGAAACTACCAAAACCAAAAAAGTGTGTGTTCATGACTGATCGAGTTATATTCTTAGGATTTGTTGTATCTTCTCAAAGGGTTTCTGCATATCCTCAGAAAATTCAGGTGATTGTAAAATGGCGTGAGCCTTGAAATATTAGAGATGTAAGGAGTTTTTATGAGCTCGCAACTTTCTACAGACGATTCATAAAGGGGTTCAACATTATTATGACCCCAATTACGAATTACCTGAAGAAAGAGGAATTTCAGTGGCCCTTAGCCGCTGCCAAGACGTTTAAAGAAATTAAATAAAAGATGATCAAAGCACCTGTCATGAGGCTTCTTGATTTCTATAAGGTGTTCGAGGTCATGTGTGATGCCTCAGGCATTGACATAGGCGTAGTATTAAGTCAAGAACAACATGTGTGATGCCTCAGGCATTGACATAGGCGTAGTATTAAGTCAAGAACAATACCTCATCGCCTTCTTCAGTGAAAAGCTTAGCGGTGTTAGACTGAATTACTCTACCTACGATAAAAAAATTCTATGAGGCTGTGCAATCTTTGCGTCATTTGCCTTCTGCTCAGACCATGAGGCCCTTCGATATCTTAACTCTCAGAAAAAGCTCAGTGCTAGGCATGATCGATAGATTGAATTTTTGCAAGATTACACTTAAACCCTTAAGCACGTGCCTGGAGTTGAGAACAAGGCAGTTGATGCGCTCAATCATTGAGTTTATTTTCTTAAACAACTGAGCCCTGAGGGCGTGGGCTTTGAGAGAATCAAAGAGGAGTATGAGTCGTGTCCTGACTTTGGAGAAATTGTCTATGCGTTAAAAGAAGGGGTGACTCTTAAGATAGATGGTTTTCTACTTCAGAATGGCTATTTATTTCAATTTCGTAAGTTATGTGATCCCCGTACTTTCTTGAGAGAGTATCTTATTTGAGAATTACATGCTGGATGTCTTGCCGATTACTTCGGGCGAGAAAAGGTCATAGAGGTGGTAAATAGTTTATTTTATTGGCCAAGCCTTAAGAAAGATATTGCAAGATTAAAAGGGCAATGTCACACTTGTCAATTGGCTAAGCAGCGAAAACATAACACTGGCCTATACATCTCTTCTTGTGCCAGATCGTCCTTGGCGGGACGTGAGTATGAATTTCTTCCTTGAACTTCCTAAGACTATCAGAAAGCACGATTCTGTATTTATTATTGTGAACCTTTTTCCAAAGATTTCTTGCTATGTAGTAAAACATCTGATGCTTTCAAGATTGCTCAGATCTACTTTGATGTAGTGGCTAAGTTGCATAGATTGCCTATAACATTGTGTCAAATAGGGACGTAAATTCAAGAGCTATTTTTGAAAGATCCAATGACACAAGATGGGAACTAAGCTCAAATTTTATACTGCTTTTCATTCTCAAACAGACGGTCAAACCGAGATGGTTAACAGAAGTTTAAGAATCTTTTGCGATGCTTGATTAGAGAAAATTTGAGAAATTAGGATCTGACTTTACCCACTGCAGACTTCACATATAATAGTTCAGTGAATAGAACAATAGGCATGAGTCTATTTGAAATTGTGCATGGTTACAAATCTATGAAGCCTATAGATCTTATCCCTATGACACATTATCCTGGAGAATTCGAATCTGTATCTGCATTCGCATCGCATTTTCATGATTTGCATAAAAAAATCAACAAAAAATTCAAGAAAGTAATGCTTATTCTAAGTCACATGCTGATTTGCACCGAATACATATTGAATTTAATGAAGGTGATTATGTAATAATCTAGATTCGACCGGAGCAGTTCCCACTGGGAACTGTAAAGAATTTAAATGCTCGTAGCGCTGGCCCTTATAAAATTCTCAAGAAAATTAATTCAAATGCCTATGTAAATATTTACCTTCAGATTTCAGGATTAGTTCGACATTTTTATCAGATCTAATAGCTTATAAATGTCCTTCTTTTAATCTTGATAATCCACTTATGGATCTTGCTGAGCCTATCCCCGAGCCTTTATTTGAGGGACTCCACTTACGATCAATACCTATTATAAATGTCTCATTTACAGCAGAACAGATTGATAGCATAAAAGATGATCAGATCATCTCCACCCGAAATGGTGATTGCAGACGATATCTAGTGCGTTGGAAAGATCATTCAGAATTTGATGATATATGGATTACTCGAGAGAACATACAATGATTGGCCCCAGATTTAATGGAGTACTATTAGAACCATCTAGAGCCATACTATAATATCTCTATCCTTAATACTTGGTTAAGATAATTAATACCAGTAGTTTAATTAGTTTTGATTTTTAAACATCAAAAAAATAATATTTGTTTGATAAATATATTTTTGTAAAGAGAAGGATTTAAAATAAATAAATATGTATGCATATTTACGTGATTTTATTATTATTATTGTTATGGTTATTATAATTGTAATTATTATCATCATTATTATTGGGTGATATAGTAGTCAAATTTATGACCCACTGCAAGATTGTGCATCTGGTAGTCAGAGCGGTTACAATCACTAAGCACGTGGAGCTATAAGTGCGGATCTGAACTAACATTCTTGACTGCCAACACGACCCCAACAGTCACGCACCATTAAAACCAATGACAGCTGGGGCGTTGCACAGTTACGATCATGGGTAAATCCAAAGGCGGAGACCTCCGGGGGCCACAACTCAACTCGCTATGTCTCAGTTACAAAAACCAATCTTTTCCTCCTTGGCAAGGAATCACTCCTAGAGAAATGAATTTGTAACAAAGTGCTGAGAGCTCCTTGTAATCTCTTTGATTTAGTGGAATCCCTCTCTTTCGCGTGATTTTTTCCCTCTGCGGGTTTTCCACATAAACTCTCTGATGTTTGCATTGCTTCATTTTTCCTCCTACAAACTGAGTGTAGAAATTCCCCCAAAAAATTTACCTCTACATTTTGGTGCTTTCATTGAGAGCTGAGTCAATACTCAAAGTTCTCTCATCCTCAAACCCTGCTCAAACCTTCCTCAAAAAGCCTCGTCAACATCAAAGATCGCTCCTCCCAAGAAGAGCACCTCAGGCCACTACCACTGCTACCGCCAATGGCAAATCAGTGGCTGCTAGGGGCACGGGGGTCGTCCACCCTCCTTTCCGCTCAGACGTTCACATCAAATAAATCAGTGAAGAGCAACTTTCCCGAGCTACCACGCCCGAGGTAAGGACCAACCAGCCCGAGACACGGCTCCCCGTCGAAGGTCACCTCCAAATGCTCACCAGCCTCCAGAAAAATTGGATGAGCAGCGAGCGGAGGCGATTCGTGAACGTAAGCAGGCTGCCTCAGAGATACGCGACGGCCTGCGTCCAGAATCAGCTCCTCACCCAGATTGAGAGCCTTTGTAGAGCGCAGCCCTCTGGGTGCCTCGTGGGGGAGGGTTCCCAAGGTCCTCCGTCACCACCTCTGTCGGTAGGAACCACTCGCACCGAGAGTAAATGGAAGCGCGACAGGTCACTTTCCTCGAATGGCAGTCAGCATTCTGAGAACTCCGGGTCGCCCAAGGTCCTGAAGACTCCCTGAGTGGATGATATAGAGGAGATCGTTCGAAAGCATGTCAAGAATGCTAGTCAACTTCTCCAAAAGGAGATGAAACCTTACGAGTTAAACGTCCTCAGCTCTCCGCTCTCCAAGGAGATCACCTCCCACAGCTTCCTGAGAAAGTTCGTAATGCCGAGCTTCGAATACTACTCAGGAGCAATCGATCCAATCCTGAGTCGTGCATTCCCATCCAGTTAAAGGGTGCAGCCTGTGACTGTTCTATTCGCTCCAGAGATAATTTATCTAAAATTACAGGGAAGTGAAGCAGACTTTTTATCACCAATACGTTTCCTAATGAGAGCTGAGGAAGAACAATCACCTCCTTACGATCAAGATGAAACCCGAAGAGAGTCTCAAATAATGTCAATTATTTTCAGAGCCAAATGGCTCCGGTATATAATTATAAGGACGACATGGTTGCCCCTGCATTCATCAGTGGGATGCAAGTCACCCACTCTTACAAACATCTGTTGAAGCACGAGGTCACCAAGATGAGGGATATTCTTACCCACGCCCAGAAGTACATCCAAATTGAGGATGCTACCCAGAATTCTGCCAACCGCTCTCCAAAGCGAGAGGGCAAATTAGAGAAACAGAAGGCACACCTGATCCACCTAAGAAGGTTCCAACTTAAGCAGTCGGAGCTATCAACAAGCCGGCTCGGAACCTCGCCAAGGTCCATGGGGACGGAGCCGACCTCACTCCACTTAAAATCCCCATGGATCAGGTATACAATGCCATCAAAGGCCAGAAGATTATCAGACACCTGAGGCCGCTCTCATCTAACCCGAAGAGACCAAGAGCCGGGAAGCATTGCGCTTTCCATGGCGGACAGGCCATCGTACCATGGACTGTCGTTCTCTCCAGAGATCCAGGAATTGGTAAATTGGGGCTATCTCCAGGAATTTATCCTTGATCTCAAGCAGCCCTCGGAGACCAAGGTGAAGAAGGGACCTCTCGAGGTCCCAGAGCCGGATAGCCGAGCCATCCAGTATAGGGAAATCGACGTCATCTTCGACGCCTCTCCAATCGAAAGGTACCACCACCTCCCGAGAAAGGGCCATCTACACTAACGAGGCCTATAAAAGCAAATACCCCATGGTGCTGGCTCGCCCATCATTGGCTCCAAGCAAACCAATATTGTTCTCAGACTCCGACACATCAATTGTGCACTTTCGCAGAATGATGCTTTGATCGTCACCATGCTCATCAGCAACTGCCGAGCGTCTAAAATCCTGATCGACGGGGGAAGCTCCGTCAACATTCTATATGGGGGTGCCCTAGACAAGATGGAGGACACTCCAAAAATCGCCCTCAGTCCTCAGACCCAATATCATCTGCATAGGTTTGACGGGAACGAGATGCACTCCCCAGGCACAATTTCACTCCTAGTACGCGCGAACCCTACAACGTCATCACGAAATTTTACGTGGTAAACGTGAAGTCCCCCAATAACGCGATACTCGGGAGACCATGGCTTCACATGATGAAGGTTGTGTTGTTCGCCTATCACCAACTGGTATGGTATCCCACTCCAGCTGGGACGGTCGACATCAGAGACCAAGTCGCGGCCAGAACCATTTTTGTTGTCGCCCAGAACAAATCGGGCTGGAAATTAAGGACTACCAAAGCAGTCCCCGAGGAGAGCCTCCACGAGAAGTTGAAGCTAATTGTTGTTGAATAGCAATTACAGTACGACGACAGCCCCGACTCTGACTCTTCCTCTGGATCATATAATCCTGACCACGAATCAGATGAGGCTGAGTTGTTCCTTGCGGACCCCGATCACCCAGAACGAGTTCTCCAAATTGGCATGAAGCCTTCTGCCCCAGAGAAGAGCTCCAGAAGTGCCTATCCGAGAACCTTCACATATCTGCTTGGTCTCCAACGATATGCCAAGAGTGGAAACCTCCATCATTCACTACAAGTTGTTCATCCTCCCTGAGACCACACCAGTGAAGCAGAAGCCGCAGAAGATGAATGCAAAACGTCTCCAAGCCCTGAACGATGAAATTGACCAGCTTCTCAAGGCTGACTTCATCTGAGAGACTTTACCCAGACTTGCTCGCCAATCCAGTTCTGATAAAGAAGAATGAAAAGTGAAGAGTCTGCATCGACTTCACCATCTAAACAGGGCCTACCCAAAGACAGCTTCCCGATGCCCAGCATAGATCAAATGGTCGACGTGACAGTGGGCCACGAACTCTTTAGCTTCACAGATGCTTACTCAGGATACAAGCAGATCAAGATGCATCCAACAGATGAGGATAAGACAGCCTTCACTGTTACAAAGTCATGCCCTTCGGCCCAGTGGATGGTCAATAAAGTTTTCAAGGAGCTAATCGGGAGTACAATAGAGGTCTACGTTGATGACATGCTTGTAAAAAGTTTCGATCGCTCCAACCACGTGAAGCATTTAGCAGAAGCATTCGCTCTCCTCTGAAAGTTCAATGTGAAGCTCAACCCCGAGAAGTATACCTTCAGGGTAGCTTCCGATAAATTCCTCTGGTATCTGGTCACTCAGCAAGGAATCGATGCCAACCCCGATCAGATATCCGCCATACTGGAGATGAAGTCCCTACCACGGTCAATGAAGTCCAGATCCTCAATGGTCGCCTCGTCGCCCTAAACCGCTTCCTCAGCAGATCAACTGATAAGTGCAAGTCCTTCCTCGCCATCCAGAAGAATGAAGTTGACTTCTATTGAACGATGAATGTGAGGCTGCATTCCAAAGTTTAAAGGCTTATTTGGCATCTCCCCTACTTCCCTCCAAATCACTTCCCAACGAAACATTGTTCTTTTACCTTGCAGTCTCCGAGATTGCAGTAAGCGCAGCTTTGGTTCGGGAAGACGGGGGCATCCAAAAGCCAGACTACTATGTCAGCAAGGCTATGATCGACGCCCAGACGAGATATACGAGGATTGAGAAGCTATTGTTCGCTCTCTTTGTCACCACGAGAAGTTGAACTACTTTCAATCCTTCCCCATCGCCGTGCTGACAGAATACCCCCTGAAGAACCCCAAGGCCAACGGCAGAATCGCAAAGTGGGTCACGGAGATCAAACCACTCGAAGTCACCTTCGAGCCAAGAAATGCAATAAAAGGGCAGACCCTGGCAGACTTCATCGCCGAGTTCACTCCAGGACTCCCACCACAAAATAACTCCTTAAAAGGGTGGATCCTGAACGCAGACGGAGCATCAAATAGCAAGAAAGCTGGAGTCAGGGTAGTCCTCACTACCCCAGACAGATCTATAATCAAGCAGTCTTACACTCTCAGGTTCTGAACCACCAATAACGAGGCCGAGTAAGAAGTAGTCATTGCAGGCCTTAAGATAGCATCCACCCTCGGGATCGCGGAACTTGAAGTTCGATGTGATTCACTACCCAAAGTGAGACAGATTAATAGAGAATACACAGTCAAAGATGATCGGATGCCGCGAACTTGAAGATTGTTATGACTTGGAAAGCCAAATTCTCCCATTGTGACTTGAAACAGATTCCGAGATCAGAGAACAGCCCTGCAGACTCCCTGGTCATATTAGCCTTGGCCGTCGACTTCCAATTTAGACACGAGATTCATATCGAGCACATCCCGAAGCCAAGCATTCACAAGCCCGATGACAAAGTCTTGCGTCTAGATTCTTTCCCGAGGTGAAGGGGACCCCATCATATCATTTCTCAAAGATGGGACGCTTCCTGAAAACAAAGCCGAAGCTCAGAAGTTGCAATATCTTGCCACTAGATGTATTCTCGGGGGAATTCTATACAAGAAGTCATACTCCAAGTTGCATGATAACCCATTGATGTAATACGGGAGGATCGCAATCACCTTTAATTTAAGAAAAGAAAACTAGAGTTTTGGAACAAAAAAATAAAAACGGGAATAGAAGAAAAGGATAGATTTAGGCTTCACACCCCTCGCACCATGGGCTTCACACTCTGATCTCAAGAACTCAAAAACTCAGAAAATTTAACTGGAATATTTTAATTCATCATTGTCTAATAATAAAAGAAGCTTGATGCCTATTTCTAGACTTTACAAATCTAGTTCTCGGATATAACTGATGTGGTACTAAAACACAATAAAAGAAAATACTGAACTCAAAAATAGACTAAGATATAAAAGCAACTAGAAACTAGTATAATGTCCTCATCATTTCCCCGGTAGGAGTAACTCAACCCTGTCGAGTGAAGGCATCCCTCATGAAGTATCTCAATCGGGCCATGATGGTAACCGTGACAGCAACACTAGTGCATCACATCAAGACCAAGGTGGTGGAGGTAAAATTGATGCCTGTGACAAACCGGTTGCAGTCGAAGATACATAAAGCATAGCAAGGTAACTCAGCTCCATTGAAAACTAGCCCATATACCAAGGCACCGATCTCCTGTGACCTACATCATGTAGAAAGATCTACAATGGGTCATACACATTAAGTGATTTCAAGAAAAATGAGGCCGTCATAACTGTCAAAAGTGGTAACAGCTTCAAGGCAAGCTCTGTTGGTAGCTCTACAAGGGTCTTATTAGGAGTCTTTAACTTCTGTGGATCAAGAAAAAATCACTTCTTGCAGTGGTACCAACTTAGCAACAACTTTTGGCCCTGGCTCTGACTTATCAACTTATGGCCCTGATTCTGGACCTTCAACAACCTCTGCCGCCTTACTTTCTAGAATTTTCACTATGCAAGCGAGGATCTCATTCAGCGACCAGATCACTGAATTGTGGCCTCCCGAGGTGTGGAACATACCGAGTATGAAGAATATCTTTTAAGATAAACCATTCTCAACAGTCGATATCACTGTCTTCTCACCACCAATAAGCTTCTCCAACCAGTTTCAATTGGGCATAATGACACCTCAGCTAAGGTGTCAAGAAAAAATAACTGAAGAAATCTTCAAGATGATTTTCTCACTTTTCATACACATCATAATCATTAGAACCCTGAAAATACAAGAGAGCTGCATACATATCTCTTTTAACCTCCTTTTTTATCACCATCAGTATACATGTATTTACCATAAAAGTAAAACCCCGTGAATAAAATTCAGTGCATAAAGATTAGAGATTACTCAAGAATCTCAGTGGCTCAAATCGGACTCAAAACAGGCAAAAATGTGGCCTGAAGAGCTGATTTTCTGCTGTGGGATCGTACCGGCACCAATCACGGGCTCATTGAGGTCGGATCTATTGCTCAAGTACTACGAATTCTCTTCAGTAGCTCCGAGGCTCAGTCACGAATCCAATGCTTCGAATAGAGTTCGAAACAGACTCTGAATGGGCGAGAAACGGGCTCTGAACTGAGGCTGTGTTGTTGTTCAACTGAGCTGAGTCAGTCTTGACTCTGTGGCTGAGTCTGCGAGCTGAACTAAGGTAAAGTCACTGAGTCGGGCTGACTCAGGAAAGTTAACACGCTGAGTTGAGTCAACTCGGTGACATCAATGACGTCAGCTATGGCGGGTCTGGTCGGATTTGTGAAGTGGTCCGACCCGTAATGAACTCGTTATGTCTAAACAGGTTACAGAGCGGGTTTGAGAGATTGAAACCCGCAACCCGTTTAACAACATTTATCTCCCCGATCTCTTGCTAGGGCTCAGAACCTCTTCTTTGAGCGACGGTGCTTCACGAGCAGCAGCGGAGAAGACAACGACAATGCAGTGGACATCCTGATGGAGATGGTGGTGATGATGGTGGTGGCGGTGGTGATAGGTGTATCTGGCGGATCTGGCGGTGATGGATGTCGGCGAGAGCAGAGGGAATAGACGGTGGCCTGGGATGTGCTCTTTCTTGGTGGCGCCATTTCTATTTCGCGAGGCTTTTTGAGGAGGGTTTGGGAAAGGGAGGATATCTTCAGTTCGACTCTCAACGAAAGCACCAAATATAGAGAAAAATTCTTAGGGAATTTCTCCAAACCACGAATTGTAAACGAGTAGACATGGGTGAAAGCAATTGCAAACAAGCGCTTTACGTCAAAAACCTAAAAGGAAAAAACCACGGGAAAGAGAGAGAACTCACTGTAATATCAGTTTGTTACAATGAATTTTGTAGAGTGATGTTACGAGTACAATCTCTAGGGTTCGATATAATAATCAGAAGTCAACCCTTTCTTGATGGAGGTGTATTTATATCCGCCTGAGCTGTCATTATGGGTGCAGATATTTGGTTCTCCATAATTGCATGATTTGCACGTTATGATTTCCTATAACCGCCAAGATAACTGTTGTTTGATTGTTGGGATCACCATGCAGAGATATCCACCACTATCCATAATAACCAGCATTGATATAGGGGCATTGTAACGTTAAAACGTGGGGTGATCTGGCAGCATAGATGGATTCAAGAATCGCAGGGATCATGTTGTCAAGCAGTGCAGGAGTAGCAGGCTTCAGAGGGTCTTCGCGTCGGAGGCTTAGGTGGCTCCGGAAAGGATTCTTGTATCGATTATTGGCGTCTAGAAGAGTCGCACAGCTCTGGTTGAGTAGTGGATCCGAGTGAGTGATGTCTGATAGATGTGAGCCCGGGACGAGGCCTGAGGCTTTCTTTTTGGGCCCATGTTAGGCTTGGTGAGCCGGGCAAGCTAGCAAAGAAGTGAAGCCTCCAGATGGCCGGACACGCGTCGTGATCTTGACGAGGGTCAAAATCCGACTACTACAATAACCAATTAAGTAAAGAAGACTGAATTACCTCCAAACAAGATCTAAGTAGCATATTGAATTATAAATAACGTATACTAGAATTCTGATACTTCCTGGTGACTTCCGTCATCATCGCCTTCGCCTATCAATGGGATTGGCTTGGAAGCACAAGCCCCAGAAAACACCTGACAAAATTTAAGGGGTGGCAGTAAACTGATGTCAAACTCTCCAAGATTGAGGTAGATCCCTAGCCAAGAAAGCCCAGAAAGAGACGGGCTTGCCGTAAATTCTAAAAAGTTGGAAGCCTATTTTCTCCATTACAGTTTAAGCTAACGCAACCAAGGAGCAATACTCCCAACATTTCCCTATACTATTAAAGTGTTCAGAAGCAGAGAAAATAGAAATAGTGACATTGCTATAGGAGCCTGCATTCAAGTACAGAGAACATAAAAGCCAAGAGCCAGACAAAATGAATTCCTAATGTTTGGTGATTCTCTTAGATAGGTTTCTGTGTGAAAAGCAATGGGGTCTATAAATCCTTTGACACCCAAATTTGACAGTAAAGAATGCAATAATCAATAAACAGCATGTTATCAATGTTTTGGGATTCCATAACAGAAACTTAAAGAATGTGGCCAATTTAACTGGAACAAAAGAGCAACTAGCAATATCAATCAGTGCTCAAGTACACCAGATATACATATTTCTCAAGCTCCTATTGTTTTAGTGGAAATAATATTTGAAGAAGCAACATACCGGACGAAGAGGGAGACCAACAGGGCTAAGGACAGAGTCCGTCCTTGGCATTCTCCATTCTGGTGGATGATGGTATCTGCATGTTGGACCAAACTTGCAACCACCGGTACTCATGAAGTATTGGCAATCTGGTTGCCCTGGTCTCTCGTGGAAGGTTTGTTCTTTCTGGCTGCTGCTTGAAGGGCCAGGAGAGGATATGGTTAAGGACCTGGAAAAGCTGGAGCTGAAGGAGATAGCTGGTTTGAAGAACCAAACAAGGATCCAGTTTGCACACTCTGCTGTCCTCCAGGAGACAACACAGGGTTTACAGTCGGCTGCTTCAGAGGAAAACAGCATTGTTTTAAAAACCACAAATTCTAAAGTTTCTTGTGTTATATGAATTAGGAAGGATTGTACTGACCGCATAAGGGCTCCAAACCGGAACTGGAACAACATTTGGAGAAAGAACCATTGAACCATAAGGCGGTTGCATGTGTGGGGCTGGTAACATTGCAGGCCTTGCAACTTGCCAGCTGGCCATCGTGGGAACCTGGACTGTCGGGTAAAATGCCGAAGGAACTGGAGCACCAGCAGGCTCCGGATGGTGAAACTTGCAGGTTGAGCCAAACTTGCACTGCCCGTCCTCACATAATAAGAACATTCTTTCTCCCCCTATCATTTTAGCATCAATAGTAGAATTAGCAGCCTTGAACGGGACTGTCATAAAGCAGTTTAGCCACATGCAAAACAAGTGGTGAAATAGAAGTACAAACCACTCGAAGAGGATATCCATAATAATTTAGCAAAACTGGGCCAGCCGATTCGCCTCGCTGCATCGGATGGTCATACTTGCATGAGGCACCATATTTGCAAGTCCCAGTCTTGAGAAAGTACTGCATATATCATAAAATAAGGATGATCACATTATAAAGAAAAAAGAAGATCAAGGGCAATCTCTAAAAGTCCAAAAAACTTTCTGGATGAAAATAAAATTGATTTTGTTATTGATCAATCCAAGTAGCAAAGACAGAGCCATAACTTCAAATAATACGCAAGACATCAAGATAGTTATAAATAAAGTAAAACTGAGGACCATTGTGAATTTTCATTTTTATATTTTATCAAACCAAGTCCAGTTCTCAGAAGTACCGCAGAACATGGCTGGCTGCTAGAACATAGAATAAAATTAATGGAGACAAATTAAATGACAATAAGAATTAAGATCTGATCTAGGCATATCCATAGGAGAGTTAGCAATGAAACAGGCCCAAAGTTTATAGAGCTATAGCAAAATATCAAGTAAGCATAAGCATAAGCAATATATATATATATATATATATATATATATATATATATATATATATATAAGATTTTTGGGTCTTAATATACAATAGTTCCGATACATAGAAGTATAGAATTTGCTTCTAAATTTTCTGATATTATTACAGATAAAAAAACAATTACAAAGATTTTTAGGTACTTTAAATTATGTGGCAAATTACTATCAGAATTTGGCTAAAGATACTGCCGTCCTTTATTTTAGACTTAGAAAAAATCGAGCACCCTGGACAGATCACCATACTGCTGCTGTTATTAAAATTAAAAACATGTTACACAGTTACCTAGTGTACATTTAGCCAATCCTAATAGAAAGAAAAACGTAGAAACCGATGCTTCCAATAGAAGATATGGGGGCATTCTAAAATCAATTCTCTATTTAAGTACGGTTCACATCTACCAAGTAGAATTCTACTCAATTCAGTTATTCCACTATTAAGAAAGAAATGCTTTCTATTATTAAATGTTTACACAAATTTCAAGAAGATCTTTTGAACCAGAAATTTGTGCTACGAATTGATCGTAGTTCTGCAAAGAATATTATTGAAAAGGATGTAAAGAATCTTACTCCTAACCAAATTTTGCTAGATGACAAGCTGAGTTATCAGTTTTTGACTTTACTATTGAATATATTCATGGTGAAGCTAATTCTTTGTCTGACTATTTGACTCGTAAATTTTGGCAGGACTCAAATGAGGCGCTCTGAACCCCCAGGGCGAGAGGAATAGGCAGGTGTAATACTCTAAATGCCTAAAGAAATATTGCAAAAAAAGGAACTCATAGTTCCTCTAATGCTTTTAAAGCATTAGCAAATGAAGAATGTTTTAATGAAATTGCCTCTCGCAAGTACTACTCAAGCGACATTCCCAGCTTAAAAAGGAGGAGGAAATAGTCAAGCTTCATCCTCACAAAAAACTTTTAGTGAAATAGCACAGCAAGAATCCTTTATTTTTAAAAAAAACTTTGTTGATTTTATAGTTCATATTGAGAAGAAGATATAGCTTATTCCTTAGATGAACCCGAAAAATTAAGAGAAAAATATTTAGAACATACATGTTATCCTACTTTAGCAAATAAGCCTAGGCAATGGATGCGGATATTAGTGTGTCAATAAAAGGTAACAATAGAACACTTTTATTCAAACTCAAATTCTAATCAACCACCAACAATTAGTAAATGCATCATTAAATTGTCACCAAGGGATTGGGGAATAAGTACTAATAGACCTATTCCTTTATTAAAGCATAATAATGAAGTGCATATTTTTAATTACTGGGATTATGTAGAAGCTTTTAGTAAAACCTTTCTATATGAAAATCCAAAATTAAAGCACACATTGTTTTTTAAATTAAGCCTAGCAGTTCTTAATAAGGGTGTTCCTAAATGGTTCTACCATTGGTGGCATAGGTTTGAAGCTAATTTAGAAATTTTGCCAAAACCAATTCTAAAGTTATATGACCCGTGGGTAGAAACTCACCCTGTAATACAAAAAAATGAATGAAAAAGAACTTCTTGTAGGCTTATGTCTAATGCAATTCTTTTGTGAAACAGAAATACCCAGGATTTGGAAGTGGAGCATTGAAGCCGGATATGATGATCTCCACCTTCCTTGTCTTAAAAGAAGATACCATGTAAAATGGTGGAATACCATTAATATATAAGAAAAATTTCTCAAATTAAAGAAATTATTAAGAGAAACAAAGAAATTGTGAATCGTTCTCAAGAAGTATAATCAAAAAATTCGCTGACAAAGATCAAATGAATGATTCACTGGAAATACCCTCAAGCAACTCCTGATGAAATAATGAAAAATGTTTGGAATATATGAATAAGCAATTTGAAGAAATTTTTGATTCTTCTGAATGTCTACAGGGTCTCAGACAGCAAAAGATGTGCAAGACGCCCAAGACACTAATGATGATATGAATTACACAGCTATATGGGACGATGTAATGGGGACAAGCGATGATTCTCAGGTCCAAGAAAAAGGCAAAAAGGTGGCCTAAAAAATAATTTCACCATGAACGACTAAATTATCTACCACACGACTAAAGGTGAATACAAGAGAACATCACAGCTACAAAATTATCTGTTGTCAATGAATGCATCAGAAAAAGATAGCACAAATCTCTTTAATAAAAGAGAATTTTGACTTTATTAAAAGTTATCACTTTGATAAGGTGACTTTAATAAAGATGACAGCCGCCACTAAAGGATGCCGCCACCTACCACCATAAAGATTAGAAGAAATTTATCTAAAGAAAAAGAGACAAAGGATGGTGAGAGCCACAAAAGCGACTGCTACTCAAGGTTGAAGATAAGAAGGTATTTCTCTTGAAGAAACTGGAAGGAAGCCTTCCTCGCCTATAAATAAAGCTCTCCCTCAGATGAAGGGAGAACGAGCTAGCAGAATCTCAAAGTGTGTTGTAAGAAAATATTAAGTGTGCTCTAGTGTGATTTCTTCCTCTTTTGTATAAATTTCTTTTGTAAAAAACTTCAAGTGGAAGACATAACAAAGTTTGGCCTGAAGCTGTAAGTCTCAGTTGTAAGTCTTCTTCTTTTAATAATATTCCTTATTTTAAGATCTTGTTGTGTGTGTATAGCAATCATGGGACCATTAGTGGTCTAATTACTAATTTTTCTATTAACTCCAGTCTCTATATGCCTTTAAGGATGCAAATAGCAAATGAAGAAAACTACGGAATATTAGATACGAATACAAGTAAAAAGAAAGTAATGTCACATGCACCCACTAGAATGTACTGTGAAAGTTCTGCAAAGATGGAAATCCCGCCTCTATCTCTTTAAGGACCCATAAAGTTAAAAGCAAGATGTTATTAACTGTTGATATATTTTTAATGAATAAATCAAATCATAATCTTATACCTTTTTCTCAAAATTAATTAGCTACCCTATGAAGATCTTAGCCACCCTATGACATCTCTAACCACTCTAAAAGTCATCAATAGCCACCCTATGAAGATCATAGCCACCTTATGAAATCTCTACCCACCCTGAAAGTCATCAATAGCCACTCTATGAAGATCATAGCTACCCTATAAAGATCTTAGCCACCCTATAAAGATCATAACCACCCTATGAAGATCTTAGCCACCCTATGATTTTGATGTATGTGTAGGTGAAGTGATGAAGGGATTTAGAAGTTTTGCCTATAAATAGGCATCATATTGCATTAGATTTCAAGAGAAAGAAAGTGAGAAGAGAGAGTTGCTAAATATTATATTTTCATCTCCTTTCTCTTACCATTTATCTTCCTTTTGTTAAGCTCTAATGAGTTGGGTTTCATTAGACTTGGGTGAGTGAGATTTAGTTGTAATCTATTGCATTCTCCCCTTTTGATTAGTGGATTACTCTTGTTGTCTTCTCCCGTGAACGTAGGTCACATTGATCGAACCACGTTAAATACTGGTGTGTTGTCCTCTTTATTTCGGTTAGCTTATATTGCTATCTGTCTCTCTTTATACTTGTCATCTCTTACATTAGAAGACCACTGTTATAAACAAACGGGTATCAGAACAAGTATTATTTTCTTGTGGGTTTCGAGATGGCTTTGGCAAAGTACAAAGTAGAGAAATTCAACGGAAGAAATAGCTTCAGTTTGTCGAGAGTCAAAATGCGGGCTCTTTTGGTGCAACAAGGCTTGTTAAAAGTCTTATCCGGTAAGCACAAGTTGCCGGAATTCATGTCCGAGGATGAAAAGGAAGAACTCGAGATGAAGGCGCATAGTGCCATACAACTTTGTCTAGCCGACGAAGTTTTGCGGGAGGTTGCTGATGAAGATACAGCGCTGGTTTGTGGATCAAATTAGAGAGCTTGTATATGACAAAGTCCCTGACCTACAAGCTCTACTTGAAGCAGCGCCTCTTCACCCTTCGCGTGAAGGAAGGTACGCCAACTAAAGACCACTTAGATGAGCTCAATAAAATTCTCATGGATTTAAAAAATATTGATTTTAGAATAGATGAAGAAGATCAAGCTCTCATCTTATTATGCTCATCACCTCCTTCCTTTGAAAATTTTGTTAATAGTCTGCTCTATGGTAGAGATACACTCTCTTTAGAAGATGTCAAATCAGCCTTACATTCTAAGGAGTTAAGATAAAAAGTGTCAGTTGTAGGAAGTGAGGATCAAGCTGAAGGCTTATTTGTCCGTGGTCATACAGAGAAGGGTCGAGAAAAATCTCGAGGAAAATCTAGATCTAAATCTAAATTAAGAAAAAATGTTGAGTGTCACTATTGTCATAAGTTTGAACACTATAAAAAAGATTATTTTAAGCTCAAGAAAAAGAAAAAATATAAGGAGAAAATCTCAAGATAAGAAATCTTCGTTGTTAGTGTTGCAGAAGAAGCCTCCACATCACATGAGGCTCTTTCAGTTACCGACTTTGATGCCTATTCACGAGATGAGTGGGTTCCTGATTCAGCTTGTTCTTATCACATATGTCCCCACAGGGACTGGTTTGTGACCTACCAGCCAATTGATTGTGGTAATGTCTTAATGAGAAATAACATGCCCTGCAAGACAATTGGTATTGGGTTAATCAAGATTAAAATGCATGACGGTATTGTTAACATGTTTGAGTAATGTTCGGCATGTGCCGAATTTGAAGAAAAATTTAATTTTTGTGGGTACCCTTGACTCCAACGGCTATAAGTTTTCAGCTGAAGGTGAAATTTTGAGAGTTAACAAAGGCTCTCTTGTTATGATGAAATGAAAGAAAGTGGATACCTTTATATCCTTCAAGGTAGCACGATGACAGGTGATGTCGCTGTGTCAATGTCAGATGACCCGGATTTAGATACCACTCGTTTGTGGCATATGCGGTTAGGGCATATGAGTGAGAGAGGACTACATGTGTTGAGCAAGCAAGGTTTGCTTTGTGGACAGAAAACAGGAAAGTTTGACTTTTGTAAACATTGTGTTTTTGACAAGCAGCACAAAGTTTCTTTTGATACAGGTGTTCACAGGGCTAAAAACACTTTAGACTACATTCATTCATATTTTGGGGTCCCTCTCAGGTTCCATCAAAAGGTGAAGCTAGTTATCTTCTGACTTTAATTGATGATTATTTCAGAAAAGTTTGGGTGTATTCTCTCAAGCATAAGAGCGATGTGTTTGCTACCTTCAAGCAGTGAAAAGTTATGATCGAAAAGCAAACAGAAAGAAGGTGAAGCGCCTCAGGACCGACAATGGAATGGAGTTCTGTTCCATAGAGTTTGATCAATTCTGCAAAAATGAAGGAATTGTGCAGCATCGTATAGTTCGGTACACACCACAACAGAATGGAGTTGCAGAAAGGATGAACAGGACATTGTTGGAGGGAGCTCGGCGTATGCTCTCTAATACTGGTTTGTCAAAATGCTTTTGGACCAAGGCAATAAATACAACTTGCTATTTGGTGGTAAATCGGTCTCCCTTTATAGCTATTGATTTAAGACTCCTGAGGAGGTATGGTCTGGTACCCCTACTAATTACTCTCATTTACGAGTATTTGGTTGCCCTACTTATTTTCATGTAAATGATGGTAAGCTTGAACTTAAGGCAAAGAAAGCTATATTTCTTGGTTATGCTACTAGGGTGAAGGGATACAGGTTGTGATGTCCTGATCTTAAGTCACCTAAATTTGTTATTAGTAGGGATGTTACTTTTGATGAAAATTACATGCTTCAACCGAGAAAAGAGTCTGTTGTTGATATTACAGGTTCAGGAGAGGAAGCAAGCAAGCAAGCAGGTGGAGTTTGAGAACAAAGTTACAAAAGGAGTATAGGAGAGCACTTACATTGAACCAGTCAATGATGATCAAGGTTCAACTTCAGGTGATAATACACTGCAAGAGTAACAGTACAGTATTGCCATCGGGAGAGCATGAAGGCAGATCCGTCCACCAAAGCGATACACCTATGCAGATATGGTCGCTTATGCTCTAAGTGTGGCAGAATTTATTGAGATTCCAGAGCCTTCCACCTACAATGAGCTTATCAGTTCTGATGACGCTACAGAACGGATTGTTGCTATAACTGAAGAGATAGAATTTCTTCACAAAAATCAAACATGAGAGTTAGTGAAGCAGCCCAGAGGACAGAAAATTGGTACTGCAGATAATCCAGCAGATATGATGACAAAGACCGTACCTTCGCGCAAGTTTGAGTACTGTCTCAAATTGCTTGGTGTTCAAAGTAGTGAAGGTTAAGCCCGTCAAGGCTAGAAAAGACAGCAAGAATCCAAAGGACATTGATACAGTTCAAGTTAAGGTGAAGAGATTTGTTATTCATTCAAGACAAGATGGAGATTTGTTGATATGTCTTTAATGAATAAACTAAATCATAATCTTAGACCATTTTCTCAAAATCAATTAGCCACCCTATGAAGATCTTAGTCACCCTATGAAATTTCTAGCCACCCTAAAAGTCATCAATAGCCACTCTATGAAGATCATGGTCACCTTATGAAGATCATAGCTACCCTATGAAGATTATAGCCACCCTATGAAGATCTTAGCCACCCTATGATTTTGATGTATGTGTAGGGTGAATTGATGAAGGGATTTAGAAGTTTTGCCTATAAATAGGCATCATATTGCATGAGATTTCAAGAGCAAGGAAGTGAGAAGAGAGAGTTGTTAAATATTGTGTTGTCCTCTCCTTTCTCTTACCATTTATCTTCCTTTTATTAAGCTCTAGTGAGTTGGGTTTCATTGGGCTTAGGTGAGTGAGATTTGAGTTGTAATCTCTTGTATTCTCCCCTTTTGATTAGTGGATTACTCTTGTTGTCTTCTTCCGTGGACGTAGGTCACATTGATCGAACCACGTTAAATACTGATGTGTTGTCCTCTTCGTTACTGTTAGCTTATATTGCTATCTGTCTCTTTTTATACTTACTATCTCTTGCATTAGAAGCTCACTACTACAACATTAACATATTGCATAACTTCAGGATGACTATTACCCCAATAAATTAGGGACTAGAATTGTAGTTAAAAAATCCATGTTATGAACAAGTCACAGTAGCAACATGCAACATCAACTTTTAAAAGGCATTGCAGAATGCCAAAGAGCATAGAATCATGAAGAGATACTTAATAATCTCAACTACTACATCTGCATTATAATATCCCATCTTCTATAGACCTTTAAGAATCAAACAGTAGTGGGACAAGCCGACAAGGTCTCCAAAAGTGTTGCTAAAAACTATAATGATCATAATAGAAAAGGAATTAGCATCATGGGCATTCATTAACTGTGCAGTGTGTTGACCTTTAAGAATTCAATTTGCAACTGAGCAAGTTGAGAGAGAGAGAGAGAGAGAGAGAGAGAGAGAGAGCCATGGACACCACAAGACAGTCCGAAATATTGAAACTCAAGTATTTCTATATCCTAAGAAATTAAATAGAACAGACAAGTCCTAGACTCTACCAGAAGACATAACGACCACCGTAAAAAAAATAATAATAAAAATGGAAAGATTGAACTCCAACAGTTAAGGCTTAAACAAATAGTC
The DNA here is from genome assembly GCA_038442645.1 of Agave tequilana. Taxonomy (NCBI): domain Eukaryota; kingdom Viridiplantae; phylum Streptophyta; class Magnoliopsida; order Asparagales; family Asparagaceae; genus Agave; species Agave tequilana. The sequence continues at coordinate 97,954 of JAVJIF010004167.1, forward strand.
TTCGTTACTACTAAATGCACATTAAAAGGGAAATTAGAATCCTGGTCACCCACTAAAACACTCTAAATTACCACCTTCATGGTAATAAGGTTTACTCTTGCTGGCCTTTATTAATCTAAGCAATAATCGAGCAAGTTCTACCCCTTGAAATGCTAATGAACATTAGAATCACCATAATAAAACAAGAAAGTATAGAAATGGATACTATTGAACAGTCGCTTACCATAACCATAAGGAAATGGAAACACCCCGTTCACACAGAATTTAAGAATCTATACAAGATTTATTTGTCTTTAAAGATCTAGTAATTTATAAACACCATAAGGATTATACCTAAATGAAAGCATAATCATAGGTGCCATCAAACAATCTATGTTGCCAAGACAATAACAAATGGGAAGTCTTACGTACCCGCACGACTGTCAACTTGATTAATATAACAGTCAAAATCACCATGTGAACCCTCAACAAATAATAAGTCCCAGAATCAGGTAAAACTATTGACATAACAAGCTATACTGCACTCCTCCACTATCCACTACAATTAACCCCTAAAAAGCTAGTATGATAAATTCATGGCATGCAGTAACGAACAATGACTAAAGAATCCACATGCAGTAAGTTTCGCTCCTTGTTGGCCTTTATGACTCTAAACAGAAGCTGAACAAGTTCTAAATCTATGAAATGCTAGTAAACATAACAGTCATCATAACAAAAAAGGAAATTGAATCATGGACACAACTAAACAGTCTAATTATTGCATCAATTCCAACAAATAACAATTTTCTATCTCTGATCTTTAAGAGACCAAATACTAACAGAACAAGCACCAATGCACAACAATACCTTACATGCAGGTTGGCCAGCACGCTCCGGATACTCCACACCACCACTCCCCCCACCTCTAGCTACCTGCCAAAAAACAAAACACACCTCCACATCGTAAATTACAGAAAAAAAAATTCAAGGACCAAATTGCAAAACCCCCATAACAACCAAACAAACCTAACAAACTTCAAACTTTAACATTGGTTCACAAACTACACATCAAATCGCCCCAGATTTTGAGGACAATTTGGGGATTATACCGTGCGATCGCGAGGGTGATTGAACCGGCAGCGCTCGCCGAACCCGCACGTTCCAGTGCGCAGGTAATAGCCGCAGTCGGGCTCGCCGGGCCGCTCAGGGTACTGTGGATCGCGGGGCTCCAATCGCAGCTGCCACAGCGATTCTGGAAAACAATGAAAACGCAATAAGAAACTCTAAACCCTAGAATCCCCCCAACCGCCCCACCCCCCCCCCCCCCCCAACAACCCAAAAAAAAAAAAGAAAGAAAGAAAGAAGCGAGCTGAGCTCAAGAGAAGAAGAGTCGGAAAAAATCGTCACCTTCGAGCCCAGTGTCTGAATCCATGGCGAAAGGGGAAGAATTTGATTCTTGCAGGCCCAGAAGCTTCTAGAAGGCTCCCTTAGGGCAATCGATGCAGCAGGGGGGAGCGAAGAAGAGATCTCCGAGCTCGCTCGCTCGCTCGCTCGCTCTCCTCCTCCGATTTCAAATGTTTGATCTTTTTTTCTATGTTTTTTGGCGTCCTTTTCGTTGGGTCCCTTATATACCCGCCAAAGCGAAAGGAAAAAAAGGCTCGGAATGTATTAATGGGCCTGGAACAGTAATTTACCCGTTTTGGTAATTTATCATTCAAGCCCTGCTTTTTCAGTGAATTGCTACCGTGATATTTTATGAGGCAGACGTTATTGTCGTCCCTTTTTCTGGGTGATGGTACAAGTATCTCCCCATTTTTGGCGGTTTGCATACACACACCCCTAAACTTATAAATTGTTGGATTTCTTCGAAAACGACTACATTGTCCTTACATTTAGCGTGCTAAGGCGACACCCGAAAGACTAATTATCTGGCTGTGGTGACTCTTGTATAATATCTTGTGTAAAAATAATTTTATGGTTAATAAAAGTTAAGTTACGGAAAAAGACGGGTTTTCTTAAGCAGAAAAGGTTGTACATATAGGTTGTCTGGCTATTAATATACAGCCTGTAGCAGTTACTTTCTTGTCTGCTTAATTGACTACTCTCAAAAACACGTTGTTATCTTGTTATGTGCGCGTCTCACCTGTCTTAGCTGGCACGAAGCTTCCCACCTACCTCCTCCAACTCCATGCGGCAATGTAATAGATGGTGTGCCTAACTTTGTTGTATCTGCACGTGTTGCCACCGAGAGCACAAGTTGCTTCTTCCGTTTCAAATTGCTTGTTTATTTTTGGTAAGAATCAAATGTTACAAATAATCACTGAGAGACAAATCAGAGTTACTGTAACTCTATGAATTGCTTAATAATAAAATAAGTGTCCCAATCATACAAAAGGTTACACTAATCTTTTCTACATTATCGTTTGTTTAATTAACTCCCATAACAATAATTGTAACCACTATGCAATAAATCCATGCATTTTTGCCCCCACGATCTAGTTTATTGAAAATTGAAAAATTCTTTTACCACACGCCTACAACCTATACACTTCTCTGCAAATGGTAGATAAAGAAAGAAGAAGAAGACTTATTTGTGCAAAGACGAGATGCCATCAGCTATGGATCTTTGTTATATATATATATACGCAAATTGGTCACATGTTACACTGATTTAGGAGAGACAATAGGAAAACATTGACTGAGAGAAAGAATGAGAAACACATGGTGCATAAATCCCATAAGTCCCATGTGTTCCTATAATCATAGAGAGATTTTAGGATCTGCTTGATTTCACGAGAGGTGTCTTTCACATGGATCACATGTTTCACATGAGTCACGTGTTGTCATTGATATCTCTAACACCCTCCCCCCCAGCAAGCGAAGCGGGTTCGAAAAAATCAAGAGCTTGTTCTTCAGCATAGAAAACCTTAATGATGTCAAAGGCTTAGTAAGGATGTCTGCTGGTAGGTTTTTAGTGCTGACAAACCGAACATTCAGGACTCATTGGCGACATAATCCCTCATAAAATAAATGTCAATCTCAATATGTTTGGAGTGGGAGCGACGAATAGGATTGATCGAGAGATATGTTGCACCGAGGTTGTCACAGAGAACTATCGGGAGAGATTGCGAAACTCCAAGCTCACGAAGTAATGACTGCAACCAAATGACCTTTGTTGTAGCATTGGCCACGTCCATATACTCTGCCTCAGTGCTAGATCGTGCCATAGTGCACTGCTTCTTCGAGCTCCAAGAAATGAGATTTGTACCAAGAAAGACACAATAGCGACGGGTAGATTTTCAATCATCGGTTGGAACTTGCATAAACTGATCGACCTTTGTTCACCGAGAAGGCAATATCAGGTCTGGTAAAACTTAGGTATTGTAAAGCCCCAACAGTACTTCGATAGACAAAGGGATCAGAGAGAGACTTGCTAACGATCTTGGAGAGCTTACAGGAAGTGGTCATATGCGAGCTGACAGGCTTGACACCATCCATCTTGAGTCAGAGAAGTAAGTCACGGATGTACTTCTGTTGAGAGAGAAATAGACCTGAGGGCGTACGGTGACACTCCACGCCAAAGAAATAGTGTAGTAAGTCGAGATCTTTTAATGAGAACCCTCGGCCTAGTTCTTGAATAAGACGAGTAGCAGCCCGTGAGTCATTCCCTGTGATGATGATGTCGTCCACATAAATAAGAATCAGAAGAAGATCTGTCGAGGAAGAGAGACGTGTTGGACTTGGAGCCCACAAAGCCCAATGTGATTAGATAACTGCTGAGGCGAGAAAACAGGCCTGTGGGCCTGTTTGAGGCCATAAATACTGCAGTGAAGCTTGCATACATGATTGGGATGAGCGAGATTGATGAACCCCGAAGGTTGTTCCATGTAGATCGTTTCAATAAGAAAACCCTGTAAAAATGTATTATTCACATCCAACTAACGAATAGACCATCCCTTGGAGACGGCCAGACTGCACATGGTACGGACAGTGGTCGGTTTGATGACCGGACTGAATGTCTCACCATAGTCTAATCCTGGTTGTTGATGAAAACCCTTGGCCATCAGGCAGGCCTTATACTTGTCTACAGAACCATCAGATTTATGTTTTAACTTGAAAACTCATTTGCATCCAACCAGATTTATGGTAGGGTGGTATGGCACAAAGGACCAGGTTTTTTTCTTAAGTAAGGCATTCATCTCAGTATCCATTGCCTGGTGCCACTTGGGATCTTTAGAAGTTTGCGTGAAACATGTGGGTTCGACAGAAGTGGTGGCCAAGTCGGCCATGAGACAGGTAGGCATGGGATACCGGGTGGCTAACCAGACCTTTGGTGTTCTGGTGTTATCCTGTGTTCTGGTAACCATATGGTGGGTCCTGGTAGGAGGGGACTGGGAAGGCCTGAGGATAAGGACGATGAGAAGGACTCATCGGCGGGTGCTAGTGGAGGTGGTAGAGAAGGAGTATGTGATGGAGATGGTAGTGGAGGAGGAGAAGAGTCAATAGTGGGGCCCGCATGAGAATAGGGGACTGGAACAATGAAGGTAACAGAGGCGTGGGATAGGGATCGGTGGTGAGGACATGAGAGTAGGGGGAGAGAGGGAGGGCAGAGGAGAATGAAAAGGAAAGAAAAATTCGTTGAACACAACATTCCGAGAAATGTAAATGCGGCCACATGGGACATGCAAACATTGATAACCTTTATGCGCGGTGTAATATCCCTAATCTAAACTACTGTATTTTTAATTTCCTGAAGTATTTATTTTAATTTACAAATTTAATTATCAACTTAATCCATTATTTTCTTTCTTGTAATTATTATTAATACTATTAGTGTTGCTATTATTACTGTTAATTATTATTATTATTATTATTATTATCATCTTGTAATGTATTGGTATTATTAATATTAGTATTTTGGTTAAATGATGTTACTACTAATGTTGGATTATTATTTTGTAGAGGTGTATTCCCTTCCCTTGATTTCCATTCATGTCTTATTCTTTGATCCAACCCATCACACCATAAACCCAATACCCATTGGTGATCCTATACCCTTTATCCTATTACCCTCAACCCATTAGATCCATAGCCCAATACCCAATTATCTAATTGGATCCTAACCCATGCCCGCTAGCCTAAACCCAACACCTATTCATCTATTGGACCTCAACCCGTTAGCTTATACCCATCTACCCGCAAACCCAATACTCTTCCTATAAATATTCCTTAACCTAAATAAGAAACCCTAACCTAATCTTAACCCTAATCTCTCCCTCAACACTTGCAGCCGCTCCCCCATCTTCCCTTGATGGTCGTGTACCACCAGCAACTCCTCCCCGTGCAGCCATGCCACTCCCATCTAGCCGCACCCTCAGCCGAGCACCACCAGCCAGGCCTCCTTCATCTCCAGGCCGATCTCCAGCAGGCCGGATCCTCCACTCGGCCGGACTTCCTCCAGGCCAAGCACCAGCATCAGCAACAGCCCCGTGCACCCCCTCTCCACCTGCAGATCAGCAGCGCCCTCATCCATTGGCGCGCGGGCAGCAGCCCAAGTCCCTTGGCAGCAGATCCATCAGCACACGGCAGCGTTTTCAGCAGCCTGGATCCAGCGAGCAACCATCAGCAGGCCGAGCACCCCCATCTCCAGGCCGCAGATCCAGATTCAACACACGCCCAGATTCGACAGCGAGCAGCGAGTGATGTTCAGATCCGATCCACGCCAGGCCGTCGTCGGAGACCGCACGGTGGCCTTCTCCAGCACCCTGGCCACCCTCCCCTGCAGTCCAACAGCGAGGAACAGCACCACAGCAACCGTAACGGCGACACGCCCGGCAACGATCAGATTTCCCGATGTGAGTGTACTCTCCATTCTCCTTCGATTCCTCTCGTTTTACGTATATTTTAATGAATGATGATTCTATTGTGAATATAGAGTTAGTGTAGTAATTATGTTTATTGATGTGTGCAAGAGAGGACATGTTCATGTTTTGTTGTGTGGGAGAATAGATTTCTGTATGCCTCTGATATGTGTTCTGGCAAGGTGATTAGTCGACTAATCCCTGAGATTAGTCGACAAATGACTCTGCTAGTCGACTACACCCAGACCCCTAGTCGACTAACTTACCTCCCAGGAGAATAGCAGCTCTCGGTATATCTCTGTTAGTCGACTTGACAGTGTTAGTAGTCGACTAACAGTATGTCTAGTCAACTTATACCTTAGCCCTAGTCGACTAATAAGTGGACCTGGAACTGTGTGGTTCTCTGTTTCTCTGTCAGTCGACTTGACTCATTATGTTAGTCGACTAGTCATTCCTCTAGTCGACTATTCATTTTTCCCCAGTTGACTAATACCTGTCTGTCAGCTGTGTATGGTTCCCTTTTGGATTGTGGACTTCACCCATGAGTTGTGTAATGATTATAGATGGATGTATATGATTCCTAGAGATGGATATTGGTGGTATTGACTTGACTTATCATGATAGAACTTAGATGCATGTTTATGATATGTTGCCAAGTATTGGGGACTGATGATTGACCTTAATAGAAATGTGAACTCCTGAGGATTTGAGAATCAGAGTTATATGTTTGAGTGAGAGGATTAGTACTGGATATTGTCATATGTTGGAACAACAATTATTGAATCAGATTACTAGATGTGTGATGGAACTTGATGATCATGGAACTATTGGAATCATGAGTGGATTGTAATGACTTTGGATTGATCTGGGACTTATGTTATTTGCATTGAATGACGATCAGTAGTTAGACATGACTTTATTAGTTGAGTGTTTGAGGACATAACAGATATGACTGAAGTAGTTGAGTTGTGCTTTAGATCGATCTTGAGTTAGAGGTTATCCAGAATCTATATTCCTTATATTGGAACCTGACTTGTTTTAAGATGAGTTTGACGTTGTTGGCATTTGAGATTCATTAGATGATACGTCGTTGATGTTAAGTATCAGAGGTAGCTAGTCTATATTGCAGCTATCCGAGGACATGTTAGAGGTGATCTTGCTTTATTAAAGGATTAGAGTTCTTGACGATTGGACTTATTCAGTGTTGGACTGAACTTGAGTTATAGGTCATTGGATTTACATATTTTATGATAAAGCCCGATCTGCATTAAGATGAGACGATATATTCAAGTAGAGTACTTTCCAGACTTCATATTTATTTATTGGTGATGACTTGATGATGATTCATTCAGATGTTGATATGGACTTGTTATGATGTTAGACATTGATTACTTTGAGGATATGTGTTGATTCCATAATTTGCCTAGATTATTCTATTCTTGACAGTAGGTTATTACTCACCTTGTATATCTTGATTTACCTGAGAAACCTGACTGATTATACTTGGTATCTACCTGACAACTATCATGTTCATGTTACTGAAATTTGCTGGGAATATTATTACACGGTAACAATACCCGCATGTTATACTTGTTACATATTCCTGTTATACGGTAACCTGTTCCTTGATATTATATACTCATGTTATACCGGTATCCGATTACACATGTTAATATTGTTACCGTGACTACCACTGAGTCATCCCAGAGATTTAAGTAACATGTATACTAAATAATCTGATAAACTAAAACATGCTATTAAACAACTTACACTGGGATTGGGGAGATTGATGGAGGAGACAACGTCCGTATTTTGGGTGGACCTAGGATTTAGGTTGCGCAGCCGAAAGAGGGTTCCACTGCAGGGTTCCCGTGGGGTGACTGGCACCCCGTCATGTTTCCTGTTATACATGTTATACATGTACCTGTTTCCTGTTTACATGTTCCTGACTACCTTGCGGTAGGTCCTGGTTCAGCGCCAGGAGTCTGGGCCGTGGTCCCGGGTATGCACGGGACCCACCTAAAGCATGGACAATGTCTCCAACCGATCAGTTTCAATAATTTAGGGCATCGATTGGCATGTGTGGTAGGCGTAGTATGGGATGCGTCTATTACGTGTGACAATTGGTGTTCGCTGACATAATTAATAATAAACTGTTGATGCTTTGTGACTGACTATAATCACCTGGTTGTATATTTATATATCACTATGTTAGACTCATGATTTGTTACCAGGACCAGACTTATGACCAGACTTGGATACCAGCCTAATGGCATGTGATAGGTTACATATTTTACCATCAGTTGCTTGTTTACTATTGTGACAGTTGTCTTCTACCTTTATTCGTGTTGTTATTTATGTATATTATAGTTCTGTTATTTATCTTGTTATTCAGTTTGTTATATCTGCAGTTGTTCTTTCTAGCATTTATGCACATTGTTCTTCTGCACGAGCTTTTCCCTTTTACACACACTCACCAGGTCGCGTTCTGACGACCCTGGATTTGGACGTCCAGATATTGGACGATTGTTTCATATGTGCAGGTGTTCGACGAGACTGTTCATCTTGCGAGGGACTGGACGCTCTTCTTCTGTTCTGGTATCCTCATTTCTGTTATATTCCTGTTACTTTCATGATTTTCCTTTATCGCTTTCAGCTGCCATTTTCTTGTCATTATTCATCTGCTGTCATTGTGATTGTCATGGATATGTATTATTGCAGTGATCGATGATTATTATGTTTCAGATTTATAGCTTGTCCAGGTTAATTTAGGCTTAGCGTGTATACGTGGGGTATTTTTCTCGCGTATATACGTCGCCGACCTTCGTCGCGATTCCGTTTCTATGTATTTTGGGAAGCGGGGCGTGACACGCGGCCGAGTAACCTAAGAAGGCGCATTGAGTGGACCAAAAACTAAACTTATGAGTTTGGTATGGACGCCGATGAGGGTAGCAAGTGTTGGCCAAGAGACCCATCACTCTAGTATTGATGATGATTAACTCATGTAGTTATAGTTTACTAATAATCTGGTGATATTTAGTTCCAGATATTTGATCAAGATATTAGTAGGTTTTTAGCTTCAACAAAGGAGTTTTGGAGCTTTCACGTGTTAATTCAAGAGCTCAAGCGTGAAGATCGCATCTAGTACTTGGTTGGGTCAAGCTCAGTGGATCGTGTTTGGATCGAGTCAGCTTGGAGATAAGAAGACCTCGGTTTGTTTAGTTTAGTTGTTTAGATCTGTGTAAAGATTAGATAGTGTTGATATGCTCAAGTTCACACACACAAAAGTTTAAAGTTTATTGGTTTTGGTTTTCGATTTAACCAATTTTTGAATTTCTTATCAAAAACATAGATATATATATCCTTTATGTATATTGGATTCTATCCATATGCAACATGCTTCAAAGTCATTTTAATATCATTTTTTTGTATTTACATGAGTTTTGGATAAAACGGTTTTCCATTTCAAAAATTCAAGTTTTAGAAAATACCGATTTTGTGTTTAAGCCAAATTACTATATCACAAAAATGGTTCAAATTTTTTATAACATGTGTTGAATTTTTGTCACACATATTTGTATTTTAAAGATCTAATAAGAACTTATTTTTATGAAATTTATGTGATTTTATGGGATTTAATTGGTATCAAATTAACCAAGTTTTCAATACCCAAATCCCCAGCCTGACTACACTGGCGGTCGACCGGATGGTCAACCGGACAAGGAGTCAGTCGAACGTCACGGTCGACCGATGTGCACGAGGACGTGCACATGGCCAGCCTATTCGGCCGGTCGACCGCACGGTCGACCGACTGAAAGCACCGGTCGACCGGACAAGGAGTCGGTCGAACGTCACGGTCGACCGATGTGCATGAGGACGTGCACATGGCCAGCCTATTCGGCCAGTCGACCGCACGGTCGACCGACTGAAAGCACCCTACTCTGGGTGGGGGCCGGTCGATCGGGTGGTCGACCGTTGGCTTTGGCCTGGTCGACTGGGCGATCGACTGGAGGCACAACAATCATAAAATTGACTATTGGCCGGTCGACCGGGCGGTCGATCAGAAGGCAATTCTGCCCTTTCCAGACTGCCAACGGGCAGATTTTTGAGAGGATATAAATACCCATCTCTTGAGCTGGTTTCTTCATGATTTTTGTGAGCAAAAATTTCCTATCATTCTAAGTATTTAACAGCAAGTTTTAATAGAGTTTTTGGGCTAAAAGATTGTAACGCCCCGATCCTAAGGATACGGAGACGTTATGGCGACGTACATACGCGAGGTGAAAACAACCTCACGCGTACGTTAAGCCTCAGTACAAGGAATCACCTCCATAGACACAATGGTTCCAGCAGGAAATAAGTACAAGAATACCTGCAGAAAAGGGGTTAGTGATCATAACAGATATAAAAATAGGGATAAATGAGATAACAGAAATAAATTACCAAGATACCTATATAGAGGCTCGATGAGGAATCTCCTATGTGACTCCAAGGCACTCTCTGATAATACGGTAGCTCGGATCTCCAACCTGGGCATGCAAACCCAGGGTCGTCAGAAAGCGACCTAATGAGTGGTAAAACTGAAGGAGGCAATGCACAATAATAATAGATAATACATGCTGTTGTAATAGTGATACCATATAATAAGGATATATATAAACAGTAGAAAGAGTTAAACATGGAAGCAGTGCAAATATATAAGTAGGTCCTCTTTTAATACGATCACTACCTAGCCGGTTATCATCAGGTCAGATCTATAGTCGTGACCAGTTCATGTAATAACTAATGTTGTCTAGTGGTGACGTAATAGACATGAACATGATAGTGGTGACGTGATAGAGGTGAACATGCAGATGAGCATATGTCTGCAACAATAAAATATATGCAATGCAGAACATGCATAGTATGCCACTACATACAGGGTAACAAGTACCAGGTAATGCAACAAAATATACATGTGCAAGGAGTAGCAGATCACTACAAGAATTGTAACAGGAAACAAGTACAGTATCAATGTATACATGTAACATGGTAGCAGATAAATGATCAGGAACAGTAACAAGTACAACTAAACATGTAGCAGGCAGGTCATGTCTAGTCATGTCATTTATACAATAGTAGCGATCAGTATCACCTGGTATTTTAATTACTCTCTTCCAGTGTCCCATACCACTGGCGGTTCACACTGGAGCCCGCACTCCAGTCGAACCCATCCGGACATGGCCTACGGGTACCATTATCCAAACGAGAGAGTAACCAAATAACAAGCGTTCCCGACGTCACTATGTGCATACTGTTTGATTATGTTAGATGGAAACTCATGGTCGAGGAGTTCTTATCGGGTGGGTGTATCCCGTGCATACCCGGGACAACGGCCTTAAACAGACCCCTGGCTGCTGAGACCAGGGCCAGCCCGCTAGAGCTGTAACATATAACGGGAATCTCAATGAGCTAAAACAATAATCAGGAGCTCATGAGCTATAACAGACGGTAGCCAGCACTACCCGTCCCCTGCAGTGGGACAAACAATGGATCCAAACATCCACCCGATATGATCTAGTCAACCGTCAAGTCTCCCTCATACCCAGTTCTCTTTATGATATGATATGTCAAGTATACAATGTAACAAGAACCAATACAATACATGATATGGGTAACATGAACTGGACCAGAGCTCTGTTGATAGCATAGAACAATATCACGGGAATCAGGAATAATATAACATGATCAAGATAACATGAACAATAGACCGGGAAACGGGAACAATAGATGTGGGATCCCCACATATCGCATATCAACGGCTCTCATGTCCAGTATCGGGAACATCCATATCAGTAACGGGAAACACGTATCCAGTAACGGGATTAACAATATCAATAACGGGAAACAAGCATATAACATGTATCCGATAACATGGAACAATAATACAGGTAATTGAAATGGGGATCCATATGACAAGAATAAGAAATCATACATGCATGTGTAACAGTGATATGCCGAGAATCCATAGCATGATGAGAATAATAATATGAAATGTGGTAGTCATATATGTGTAGCAATAATCTATGTAATCTATCTGTGTCATAACAGTGGTCCGTGTAGCATAGCAATCATGGCTAGTGAACTACCGTAGCCGTGTAAAGAAGATACTAGTGCATGAAATAACGTTATCTAGCATGCATGTCTAGTAACAGTGTAGTGTCACTGAGTATCGTGGATTCGTATACTTGTGACTATCGTTCTCTCATTATGATCAAATATGACATAATAGTGTTCATGAAGATGGTAACACAGTGACTTGTGTGTGTGGCTGTGCAGGTATGATGACCGTGTCTGAATAGTCTATGTCAGTATTTCTTTTACTACAATTATCTCCTTATTACATCAGGAAATACCTAACCATATTACCGGAATCATCTATTACAATGGGCGTCCAACTAGTACCAGTTAATATTTAATTATTACCGTCTTTTATCCATAATCACAATATATCAATCACTGTCACTAAACATGATAAAATATAATTTATAAAGAAAAGCACTCACAAACTGGCTATAGGACTGTAGCTCTCTTTCGCATGATCGCAACGGATCCAGAATCGTCCAAATCGGAGTCCGGATGCTCCCGATATCGCCCGCATATGAAAGGAATAAAATGGGTTAAATATGTAATAAAAATTATTGAAATGCAAATAAGAAATAATAACAGGGGTTTTATGTAAAAGTACCTATATTGGGTTTCGGAGCGGTTTGGTGAGATAACGGGTCGGGTTTGGATCCAATACCCAAACCCGTTTAACTTAAATGAATGGGTATCGGGTTCTTTGGAGAACGGGTTTATAAGGGTTATGGTTATTGGATCCAATATATGGGTTATTGGGTTTTCAAACAAACCCAATAAGAATTGGGTTCACACCCGTTTAAGGGTGTGAAACCATGAGGGATGCAGCAGCAGCAGCTGCTGCTGCCGCCGCGCGCGCGCAGGCCGGCCAGCAAAGCTGGCCGACGGCAAAGTTGGCCCGCCGGCGGCGATCCCGGCCGCCGGCGGTGCCGCTGTGGTTCGACGGAGTGAAGGTGAGGAGAGAGAGAAAGAGGGGAGAGGTGTACAGAGAGAGGGAAAGAAAGAAACAGAGAATAGAAAAAGGAAAGAGAGAAGAAGAAGAAGAAGAAGAAGAAGGAGAAGGGGTGCGGGGCTTGCGGCCGGCGGCGGCGGCGGCCGCACGCCGGCTGGGGGGCGGCGGCCGGAGGAGAGGCGCGGCTGTAAAACAGGGAGAGGAGGAGAGAGGTTAGAGAAAGGGAGAATTGATTAGGGTGTTTAATTAGAGAGAGAAAGTGAGAGAAATAGAGAGAGAGAATTGGAGAGAGAGTTATGGGAGAGAG